>CM077201.1:29560576-29733076 GCA_039654625.1 Rhinogobio ventralis
GCAGCTTCGGCTATCCCACTCCTTCTATTGTGTCCACCCTGTCTTTCATGTCTCCCGTGTAAAACCTGTCTTGCGTTCTCCCCATGCCTCTTCTGTTCAATGTCTCATAGCTATTTCTACTCTCTCCTTGATTTCTCCGCTTTATATTCTCTACCTTCTGCTCTGTTCGTGTTTTGTGCCTTTCACGTTCACACATGCATCTCTGTTAGTCTTGTCAATTTTATCGGTCTTGTCTGTTGGTTCGCTTACATCCCTGTCTTCTGCCCAGTTAGTGCTGTGGTTTCCAGTCTCACCAGAACACAATGGACTGCCCATCCCAGCTCCAACTCTTGTTCCCGTCATTGGCTCTGGTCAATGGTTTATCCCTTGGTGCTGATTACATTGTTGGACTGTCTACCCATGTATGCTGTTGCCCACCTAGTAATGACTTTCTTGTCTGTCTGACTCTTCTCTCGTCCCCCGTCTAGATCTCATTGCCGTACAGACTGTTTCTCTTGCCTGATCCACGCCAGTTTGACCTCTTCCAATTTGCCCCTCTTCGAGTTGGCCCAGAGCCAGGTGGCTCGCTCCAGTTAAGCATCTATTTGCTTTTGGGTCTTTCCTACCAGAAAACCTAATAGATATATTCTTACTTATTTGTCTTTTATATAATTAGATAAACTACTTGACAGCAAAGTTGGCGTGAAAATCAATATTAAAGTCAATATTGTGTACTGTTTTTTACTAATTTGTCATTTATCTTATCTTTAAAGCAGGACAGGACAGTCACTTTTGGTGTAGTCATGCAGAGTTAGATTTTTGATTACTGGCATGAAGCATGAACTCTTGTTAAATATCGCAGCTTATACTGGCAAGAGCTGCCCATTGACACAGGATGGGTTTGCCTTTTCAATATATATAATGATCAATCACAATCTCTATGGTCAGAATTTCTGTCTGTGCAAAGGTAAGTACTAATATTCATATGGACAGGATTTCATTTCATATGACAGCAGAAAGTACATATAAATAGTTAAATGATTTTAAAGGATATAGGGCATTGCTAGATCATCTAGATTTTGTAGCAGTGAAATACAGCTGTGCCCCAGTGAAATAATACTGATAATTATAATCTGACAATGGTGATTATACCCACCTGAAAATCATTGCCACAATCAAAATATTCCACAATCCAACCAAAAATAACCAGGCACCATTAATCCAGTAACATACAAATTATGCATTCTTACTAAAAACCACAAGTTCCACAAGTTGTATAAAACTTTCAGTTCTACAAAATATGATCATGTAATTTTATTTATAATGTAACTTCAGCACAATTCAGTTTTGAATGCTCCTTTCATAAGAGGAACAGCCTCCACACAATTTCAGAAAGCAAAACATTTACTTAGACCCATCAAACGTAAACCATTTGTGCTGAAAACCTACAATGTCACATTTCTACCAAGCAACTCAGTTTCAATAAGTTTTATAAGCTTTATAAACTTACAAATAACGTGTGGTCTTTAACTCTATTAAAAGACTATAAGCACGTGAGAGTTTTTAGCTGTAAGCGTCATGCAGGATTTTGACGCAGCAACACATATTTCTGGCCTTAATCTGAGATCTGACAAACAAATGCTTCTCATCTATTCTTAGCTGCATTCCAGCATCCCAAAATAAGACCTTTGTTGGCACAGTTTGTTGTTTTCAATGCAGTATGAAAACGGCAGGGTCAAAGAACAGGCTTTGCTATTTTGTTCTAGTTTTTCAAACATTCATTCATGTAGACGTGTGATAATAGTGGTCAGAAGTCTGAATAAATATTTACAGAACCATGTTTTAAAAAATCAAAAAAAAAAAAAAAAAGTAACTGTGTTCAACAAAGACCACTCGACAAAAGAAATATTAAGGGATATTAAATTATTACAACCAAGACTTTAGTGTAGTCACAGCTGTGAAGATTTACGGCGCACTCTGAGAAGTCCTAAATGAGAATTTCTGCTCCATTTACTTCAATGACAGCATCAGACTTTCAGAAAAAAAAAAAACTTCAGGCTCTACCGCCCATGCTGAGGCGATATTGTACTTAAATCTCATGCTCCAAATATCATGCCTCTGTATTTTTGTATGGCACAATTAGGTTGGCGGCTTAATGAGTGGCACCCTGTGTCTTTACAAATCAAGCCTTTGAACTGCTGGAGTGTTTACAGCGGAAGAGGCCTGAATATAGATCCCAGTTTGAACTTAATGAGCAAGTCTCCA
The DNA here is from genome assembly GCA_039654625.1 of Rhinogobio ventralis. Classification (NCBI taxonomy): domain Eukaryota; kingdom Metazoa; phylum Chordata; class Actinopteri; order Cypriniformes; family Gobionidae; genus Rhinogobio; species Rhinogobio ventralis. Next base: position 29,562,821 of record CM077201.1, read on the forward strand.
ACCATAAAAGGCATCTACGACAGACAGCCCCCACCCAAGTCCAAGTGTGTGAGACAGACAGCCCCTGCCCATAATCAAGTATACACACACATACACACTTGTTAATTTGGGAGAGTTATTAAACCATGAGCAATTCCACGAAAAATGTACATGTCATTACAAATATCAGAGCTAGAGAATCTTATTTTAAGAAATGTATGAAGTGCACATGCAAATGATAAATTCACTGACCTTGATGGCTGGGTGAATTCCGACTGGTTGGCTGCTGAAAACTTGGTCCAATCAGATCTGCCTGTCTGTGATTGGCAGCTCGTTCTACATTATCCTGCTGAGACAGAAGCCAATAAAGTGGTCATGCTAAAAGCATTTCTTCACATTAGTCAAACCACTCACTCACATGCGCACACTTTGGAACTATTTTTATTGGAATATATCAGTTTAGTGTTGTAAGTTTGACAGAACATGCCTGGAAAAAATGCAATCTCTCCATAATGTTGTCTAGGAATCTCATCATGCAGTGAAAAACTTTTTGTTAATAGTATTTTGGACTTTTTTTTTTCAGTAAAATATCTAAACATCAAAACAAGGTACATTTAGCTGTTATTTATATCTTAAATTAAATATATTTTTCTTATCTCAATGGTTTTTATGTTTAGCATAAAGCTTTTTTTAGGTTTCAAAAAAACTCTAACGGGGTAAGAAAAATAAATTTAATTCAGTATAGTCTGAAAAACACTATTTTGAATAAATAAATACATTTGTTTACTAGAAAACAAGACATAAATACTGATTAATTAAATTATATTTACAGTGCACATACAATATCAATGTACTGTAACCATGTCAGATGTGTCTTAAAGGATAAGTTCACTTCAAAATGAAAATTTCCTGATATTTAACTCACCCCCATCTCATCCAAGATGTTCATGTCTTTCTTTCTTCAGTCGAAAAGAAATTTGAAGAAAAACATTCCAGGATTTTTCTCCCCATCACAGACTTCCATGGCAACCAAAATGTTAAAGGTCCAAATCAATGTAGTTTCAAAGTCCTTCGAAGGGCTTCATGAAAGACATGAACATCTTGGATGAGATGGGGGTGAGTAAAATATCAGGACATTTTCATTTTGAAGTGAACTAATCCTTTAAGGGACAATGCGTGTTCACATGTATGTCTATGCATAAAATTCTCCCACCCTCTTTCAGGGAACTTCCATGATGCAATTGCCCAATATGTGATGAAAGAAACAAGAGGAGGCCCTCTCCTTGTCCTCAGATGCCCCCCTGCCGTATTTGGGGAGGGTCACTGGCGTGTTTACAGGCTATGAGAAAAACAGCATCGTTCAGACGCGGCCCTGCCATGTGATCAGCTGAAACTGTGCCATTGTATTCACGGAACAAGATCTAAAGCAACTGGCAGCTGGGAGCCACGTTCTCCGTGTGTAAACTACAGGTGGCAACTCGATTCAAAAACTCATTCCTTTCCATAACAGAGCCTCTCTGCTGTCTCACCAGAGGGGAACACTTTGAACTCTTGGATGCCGTACAAAAAACAAAAAGCTCAGTTTGAGCGCAGTAGGATCAAGGATTGTGGGATATCTCCTTCAGTGCTGATTGGAGCTTTCACAGCACGAGCTGGGAACAGAATGTCCTGTGGCACTCTCGTATTTGGAGATGGTTCTCAGAGCGAGACCACAAAACCCAGAATCTGGCTGTGATGTGGCTGTAGAGCGTCAGTAGTTTTATGGCTTCTGAATGCTATGTACAATGTTCCAGAACCAGAGCAAGATTGTTTTGTTTTCTTATGTAAATGTGTTTAAGTGTTTATGGATGCCGCACACATACAGCTGTGCTGCTCAATACTTTGTTGAACGCAAAGGGAACTGTTGTTGTTGACATTTTTTGTCATATACATTTGATCAATATCTTGATGCTGATACCAATATCTTGAGCATTTTTCATGACAAAACAATAAAAGTGTTTTGGACTAGATGTGGCTCAGGTCCCACTTTCAATGTAAGTCTATGGGATTTTTTCTCACATTTTTCTCCATGAAAATCGTTTGATTGCTTAGGACAGTAAAATCATCTCTGTCCTCAAATAACCACATGATTTGAGGTATAATTCATGTCCATAGCACAGTGCAGCATAAGTTATGTGCTTAAGCTTATGTGAAAAATTGTGATGCTTGTGAAGCACCACTAATTATAATACTTAAAAAAAAATTTAAAACACAACAATAAAGTGTTTTAATCCCAGAACACATCTCGGCTCTATTTTAACGATCTGAGCGCATGGTCTGAAGCCAGGTGCACTAAGGGCGTATCTGAATCCACTTTTGCTAGTTTAATGACGGAAAAAATGGTCGGCGCGCCAGGTGCATGATCCAAAAGGGTTGTACCTAGTCTCCTAATGAGTCATGGGTGTGTTTTTGGTGTAATGTGCAATAAACCAATCAGAGTCTCATCTCCCATTCCCTTTAAAAGCCAGTTGCACTTGCACCATGGCAGATTCGCTATTTACATGGCGGAATTTCTGAGCGGAAAGACTGAACGCTTCTCCAAAGAGGAATCCTTTTATTTTTAATATTGTGTGCTGGTGGGTGTCCCTGTGTGTAATAATCAGAGTGTACGTGCGTTATGCACCCGCCTATAGGCGCATACTAACGTGCCCTTTAAATAACACAAAAAATATTGCGCTATTGACCATTGTTTTTGTTGGTCAGTGGCGCAGTCGTTTTTAGTTGCCTCAAAATAGCAACGTGCCAACAATGCACCTGAACACACCTCGTTTTTAGACCAGCACGCTCATGGGCGAACAGATGGGCGTGAGTGCATTTGCTATTTAAACAACGTGCCGCTGGACATGAAAATGATAACTGTGTCTGGTTGAAACTAGCAAAAAACACTTGCGTCGCGCCTGCCGGTGCATTGCGCAGAGTGTATGATAGGGCCCCTTGTGTAACTGGCCACTTCATATGAACTGCAGCCAAATGACATTGTGGAGATTTGCAATAATACTGAATCTGTCTATCATATCATACTAGTTTATCCTAAATACTGTCAATCATTAGGAATTTTGAATCTTGACAGTGTTCTTTCAACAAATGTTGGTGAAAACATCAGCACCAAGAATAAAATACAATACAATAAAAACAAGAACTTGAGCATTACAGAATGATGTAAAATACCTTTAGCTAATGCTCACTGAATGAGTGGAAACAGTTCCCTTATTTTAGCACTAATCATGGAAATCCTATATATAAAGAATACATTACCAGCACCAACATTCACATTACTGGTTTAACATGGAATCCAAAAGATTCACAATTTTCATTAATTTCTGAATATTCCAAAATAGTTATTTTTGCATGTTCATACACACCACAGTTGTCCAATTTATTCTCCAAAAGTCTTTATACACTTTTCAGTTCCTTATACTTTGATAGAATGTGTATTAAACCGTTTCTTTTTTCATGATGTTTAATCATGTATCAATGTAGTTAAACTAAAGGCCTGTTTCATATGATCAGATGGAGTCTTTGAACATACAAAAAATTCTAGTCTTCTAGTCTTCTTTGGTCTCCTGCAGTCTGACGGTTAATCCTAAAGCAATGCGCCTGGACATTAAAAGACTGAAATTTTCTTAAGGGCTGTGTATATTTTTGTGTAAGTGAGCATGTGTAGGGGTTCTAGCTAGCTGAGTGAGACCAAGTTCCACCCATACTCGTACTGAGGGAAGCCGCTGTGGTTCTGTCTGACTGAACTCAGCAGAAGGCCCAGACAGAGCTAAGACCGCTAAAATCACGCTTTAAGTTCGTCTGGGACCATAATCTATAGGTCTGCGTTGCCTCTTTGCTGACTTTACAGAACTTTCTCAGACATTTCGAGAAAGTCGATCAGTTCAAACAAGAAATAAAAAGCTGAGTAATGGTAGATGTCATACAAAGTTTTTACCATTTTATAAAATATATATGAAGGTGAAATAAAACTTCTTACAAACTTTTTACCATTCCTTCATAAATTAGTTTGGCTACTTTGTGATGTATGAAAAAACACTGCTTTTTATGTTTTAAGGGAACTATTCAAGGGTGCTATATGGTTAATTTATCTCCAAACACACGTGAAGTAAAGTAATAACCCTTCACGTGCTGTAGTACGTATATCAAGTTTCTGCTAACAGGTGGATGCAATATACAGGGAGTGCAGAATTATTAGGCAAATGAGTATTTTGACCACATCATCCTCGTTATGCATGTTGTCTTACTCCAAGCTGTATAGGCTGGAAAGCCTACTACCAATTAAGCATATTAGGTGATGTGCATCTCTGTAATGAGAAGGGGTGTGGTCTAATGACATCAACACCCTATATCAGGTGTGCATAATTATTAGGCAACTTCCTTTCCTTTGGCAAAATGGGTCAAAAGAAGGACTTGACAGGCTCAGAAAAGTCAAAAATAGTGAGATATATTGCAGAGGGATGCAGCAGTCTTAAAATAGCCAAGCTTCTGAAGCGTGATCATCGAACAATCAAGCGTTTCATTCAAAATAGTCAACAGGGTCGCAAGAAGCGTGTGGAAAAACCAAGGCGCAAAATAACTGCCCGTGAACTGAGAAAAGTCAAGCGTGCAGCTGCCAAGATGCCACTTGCCACCAGTTTGGCCATATTTCAGAGCTGCAACATCACTGGAGTGCCCAAAAGCACAAGGTGTGCAATACTCAGAGACATGGCCAAGGTAAGAAAGGCAGAAAGTCGACCACCACTGAACAAGACACACAAGCTGAAACGTCAAGACTGGGCCAAGAAATATCTCAAGACTGATTTTTCTAAGGTTTTATGGACTGATGAAATGAGAGTGAGTCTTGATGGGCCAGATGGATGGGCCCGTGGCTGGATTGGTAAAGGGCAGAGAGCTCCAGTCCGACTCAGACGCCAGCAAGGTGGAGGTGGAGTACTGGTTTGGGCTGGTATCATCAAAGATGAGCTTGTGGGGCCTTTTCGGGTTGAGGATGGAGTCAAGCTCAACTCCCAGTCCTACTGCCAGTTTCTGGAAGACACCTTCTTCAGGCAGTGGTACAGGAAGAAGTCTGCATCCTTCAAGAAAAACATGATTTTCATGCAGGACAATGCTCCATCACACGCGTCCAAGTACTCCACAGCGTGGCTGGCAAGAAAGGGTATAAAAGAAGAAAATCTAATGATATGGCCTCCTTGTTCACCTGATCTGAACCCCATTGAGAACCTGTGGTCCATCATCAAATGTGCGATTTACAAGGAGGGAAAACAGTACACCTCTCTGAACAGTGTCTGGGAGGCTGTGGTTGCTGCTGCACGCAATGTTGATGGTGAACAGATCAAAACACTGACAGAATCCATGGATGGCAGGCTTTTGAGTGTCCTTGCAAAGAAAGGTGGCTATATTGGTCACTGATTTGTTTTTGTTTGGTTTTTGAATGTCAGAAATGTATATTTGTGAATGTTGAGATGTTATATTGGTTTCACTGGTAAAAATAAATAATTGAAATGGGTATAAATTTGTTTTTTGTTAAGTTGCCTAATAATTATGCACAGTAATAGTCACCTGCACACACAGATATCCCCCTAAAATAGCTAAAACTAAAAACTACTTAAAATATTGATACAAAAATATTCAGCTTTGATATTAATGAGTTTTTTGTGTTCATTGAGAACATGGTTGTTGTTCAATAATAAAATTAATCCTCAAAAATACAACTTGCCTAATAATTCTGCACTCCCTGTAGGTTCAGAAATCCCCTACAATGCGAACCTGACTTGGCTTTACCTGCTTGTGTTCTGTATATTCTAAAGCATAAGGTTCATAACATGGTCAATTAACATGGCTATGTCAAGCATTTAATGTACTGACTTGGTTATCCTTCAAACCCACAGTATTAATATAATGCTTAAGGTACAAAAGTTGATATTTCAGCCCTGCTTATCCCTCAGACGGTCAGGCTACTGTGAATTCCTCTGGCAGGGCGATTATACTGTGAAAACAGACCCACATTCATAAAGTGATTTACTCTTTACTCACAGCAACTGTACATTGGTATGTTAGGTGTATAGGTTGTGGCATAACTATTGAATACAAAAGAAACACACCTGAAAGAAATAAAATGTTCTGAGACAACTTTTCTTGTCTCTAGATATGGCTGTCATTCAATATTGAATTTTTTCAAAGAGAATCAAAGCAAATATTACAGTATTGTCTTTTCATGTGCCAGGCCCACCAGGTGCTCAAATCCTCTACTTCAATTCAGAGAAAGTGTCTGGAAGACAACAACATAAAAGACCTTGATACTGAATCCTCAAGCTCTTAGAAATACCAAGAACAGAAACATTGACTTCCAGGAACAAGGAATCATATGTTGTCTTAATTCACTCTAAAAACAGCTATAAAACACTGAGCGAAAAATTTACAGCCCTGAAAATACTAATGCACTCCAACAACAGGCACTTTAATGGCTAAAGCAGTATGAGGAAAAAGACAATATGGCTTTTAGGCTAATGACAAACCCACATTTCTGGATCGGTTCATCTTCAATTGGCAAAAGTCATGCTCTGACCAATAACATCCTCTTAGACTAAGCTAAGAAAACACACGCCAAACTTGCATACTTGTAACATTCACAAAATATGGAACAGGTTGCATATGAAATTCAAAAGCTGCCACCACAATTTGCTTGATAGTCTGCACATCAATTTAATTTACCAGCCCTACTTGATTTATTATGTTATTATATCAAGACCTCTTTAATTATGGATGCTCAGGAAAACTGAGTATCTTAAATCTCCCTTTAGCTGTACATTTTTATTCAATTCATGCCCACACACGCTTAATGAAGATCCTGAAAGTAAGGGCTTACACTTTCAGAGCAATTCAAACATTAGCTCTTCATCTTAATTGAGAGCACAAAGGCGAGAGGCACAGCTCAATAAAAGCCAGTTCAGCAGTTCCTTTAAAACAGTAGTTAGGGAGCTCTCCTCGAAGTGCTGTGGCAGGTCTCCAGTTCCCCTGTATTAGCCAAGCCTGGAGCCTGGCCCAGAATCCCACTTACTTACCAGACTTACACAGGCACCGACAGATGCTGAGGGCAGCTTCATTTTATTCACCAGTATCTAAAAGCATCTACTATTCCTCTTCCTCCCAAATACGTAATAACATTCTTAGTGGTTTAGTCTGCCGAACCCTCTTTCACAAGTTCCTACTTACATACAATCAGATATAGTATGAAATATGCATATTTGCTGTCCAGGGAGAGAGCGCCAAGCTCGGAATTTGGCTTGAACCCAGAGTAACCACCCCCCCTCCCCCCCATCCCTGGCTGGGATAGTAATAATTCGAGAGTGAGGAGTTGGAGTGGAGGAGGGATGCTGGAAAAACTGTTGTGGAACAGAGGTAAGTTGGCTCTATATGCCTCCTCTCGTGCTGATTATGTAGATAATCTGAAGTGTTTATAAAACATCATTTAACATAGCCTATACGTTCAACTATGACTATAACTATGGGCACTTTTGATGGACTTTTAGAATTTAAACTCTCTTAAAATACTCTTTTCAAACTGAATGTCTAACGGTGGACATACATTCTCTCGTTTTTGTTTTTATTTTTCTCCCTGAATCACCATGAACAAATTTCATTTAATAATTCATTTGTGATGGAAATGTTGGTGGGAATTACATTTTTATGCATGACATTTTTTTATTATAAATGAAAGTAATAATAAAAAAGACCAAATTACAACTGTTTTATGACATTCAAATTAGAAGCGATATTCACATCAATTTTCCTTTGTTTTCTTCACACATCTCATATTTCATCACAAGCATGATCTTCACTGACACTGTTGTTAAACAAAATTGTTGGTTGTGGTGTAATTACTGGGGCAGTTATAATTTGCGTTTCCAACCATTGGCTAATTGGAAAAATGTGCCTCTACCTACATTTCTGCAAAACTCCAAAGATGTACACATACATACAATTCAATGCAGCTTCCAGTTGAAATAAACACTAGTGACAGTAAAACACAAACAACTTTCATTCCTTTTCAAACTAATTATGACTACAGGGGCAGATTATTTATTAATAAAGAATACTTATTTACTTATAAATACTTGCACGATACTATTGTTACACTCACACACCGTTTTGGACATTGTTTGCAGTTTGCACCGTTTCCCTTAGTTGTTGTCATGGTTATTAATTTATTTGTCATTTGGTTCAGCTGTGTTAACCTAATTACCACCAGTACTTCAGTTCTCTCAAGGTGAGTTCCATTCAACAGGGTCCCTACGCAGTGTTCGCTGCTCCCTACTTCCTAAACACGGTATAGCAATTAAAGTGGACTTCGCTGACAGTAATCACTCATTTGGAACACCCTGCAACGTCATCAAAGAAAGGTAACGACGGGGTCCTGCAGATTATGATATAACAAATTAATATTGTAATTTACTTTACTTCCAAATTTAAACCATATAATAGGCATATACATTTACAAAACACCGTATGTATCTAAAAAATATAATCAAACATTGTCTATTAGTTTTCTTGTTTACATACTTGTATATTTAATTGACCATTAACAGATTTGAAGCTGTACCTGTCATTCAAAATGAAAATACATTTTGAGTTGGTTAACTATGTATAAATGTGTTCTTAATCAATAGTCTTTGTAGAGGTCTCATCTTGTGCGCTTTCTTTCCAACACGCAGCTGCATGGTAAACATTCCTGATGTAAATAAAGTAAAATATAAAAAAAAATGACAGGCCTCAACACTTTTAATTTGTTTACATATTCTTACAATAGAATATGCAAATGTAACTGTCATTGTATAATAATAACTATGAATATTCAAATGTATATGTAAACTCCTCCATCGCAGAGCCGTTTAAAAACTCGTCCAATAGCTCTGCTCCATCGTTAGTTCAGACTGGTGATGCGACGCGCAATGACAGTTGGGTGATTTTTCACTCTGCACTTCCTGTGAAGTGATGTATCAATGTTCTCTTCTTCCCTACACCGTTCGCAGTACCCTTCGAACTGAACATGTTCGCTCCCTTCGGATTGGAATCTCACTTAAGATGCCGGAATACCCTGTGAAGTCCACTTCGCAGTCCACTTATAGTCGAATGGAACGCACCTTCAGTTTGTCCTGCCTCGTTAATGTTATGTAGATGTTTTCTGTGTTCCTGTTGCCTGATACTTATATTAACTCCTGTTTCTTCATCATTTTCGTGTTCGAGTTCACTACATACCGTGACAGAAGGCAGGACCTAGAAAAGGCATGTTTTTGACACCTTTATTTTTTGAAGTTCATGTTTGTTTTTTCCGACCACCATTGATCTGCCAGCAGTACAGCTGTTGTGCCTTGAACAGAAGGACAGTTCACTCAAGGCATATATTGAAGAATTTCCCAGAATCGCCAATGAAACATCATTTCACGGATGACTAGCTGTCCAGGTAAGCACCTCGAGTGAGCTTCATGAACTTCGTTGAGTGGGTGATTATCCAGTGCCCAGCCAAAACCACTCTGACTGCGAGGATTGGCAGCATGAACCCACCGCAGGCCGCGAGAGGGACTTCGCTGTGACATTCGAGCCAGCATGGGTCTGACCAGGTGTGCAAGCCGGCTGCACCATCTGTCACAGTGGGAGTGCTAGTCCCACCCTCCTGCCACTGAGAGTTTTTGCCAAGCATTTTGGAAAACTGTTTTGATTTTGGAGAGGTTAATTTTCTGCCCCTTTTGCTGCCATCTAAATCTGTCTGTTACGTCTCTAATTCTCTGGACCCGCCCAACCCCCCTCTCCCACCACCTCTCCAGAAAGTTTTTGAGACCGCTTTATTTTTTGTTGGATTTTGTATTTCTAAGCCCCTCTCCAGTCCCCAGCCATGCCTGCCACACAGCTGCCTCCCATCAGCCCTTCATTTTCACCTCAGCCTCCTCTCGGCTACCTCGGTACCTCGCTACACTGTGGAGCGCAGTCTCAGCTGTGGCCTGGATCAGTTACCATCTTCCTCTGTTCAAGGCCATTCCCTGGATCACTCCTCCACCTACTCCACCTACTCCACCCTGGAATTTTCTGTTGAGCCCTCTCCTGGGTCCTCGTATTTCAACAAAGCCTCCTCCATCCATCTGCCGGTGCGGGGTCTAACCTTCCAAGAGGGGGCGTACTTTCACACCCACATGTGCATAGTTTTTGATTTGCCCTCATGTGTTTCACCTGTGTCTTGTTAATTACCTTGTTTAGTTCCTAGTGTTTCTCTCTGTATATAGCACTCATTTTCAGCTGTTCTTTGTCAGCTCTTGTCTCTATTGTGGTGGTTCTGTTTCCTGTATAGCCTAAGTGTGTTCCAAAGTTTGCAAATAGATCCAGCACTTTTCCGTCTATATACAACCCCAGTGTGACAGATAAAAGAGCACAAATATTTGTAGGAGCAAGCTAAAATGGCAGTGTCTATTCAGCAAATTATTATTATTTTTTATTTTATTTTGTATCTATACACTATCCGGTATGGTTTATTGTAGGTGGTACATTATATTTAAACTAGATAAAGCATGAACTCCGTGAACACTTAATTTCTGAACTGCAGCGGTACTTACAACAACCAACATAAAACAATATCCCATTTAACAATATTTAAGGAATTTGTTTTTTACTCAAATATTAACAGGTCCGATAAGGGTAAAATAATAAAGGCTATATATGCAAGGAAAAATGGCAGAACGTTTTTAAAGTAACCTTCATTAAATTTACCCATGAAACATAGAGTTAAAAAAATATACATTCTTTGACTTGCATAATTGAAAGGACAAGCTAGTGTCTAGGTATTTTTCAAGACAGTGGGTGTCCCCCAGAAGATCTTATAATCAAGCTTGTACTAATGCCAGATCTCCATGGGGTGATTTGCCTGATTAATATTTCCCAGTTGGTTTCAAACTGCTGCACGTGGATGTACGATAAACAATGCAGACTGAGGAGATTCCTTCAAAACGGGCTAGTTACTCCACTGAGTGAAACTAGAATTTGGATGCTCTTACATCAGGTTACACCATGTGAATCCAATGCGCTCAGCCCAAAGGAATGCATACTGATGCAATGGCCATTCACTGCAACCCCATTTTCATTCATGCTCAGACTCTGAATCTACTGCTCATGACAGGTACATTCAAAATACACAGAAGCCCTCCACTTTATCCTCCTCTCACATACTCTCAGAAACTATACAAAACTTCCTTGAGCAAGTCAACTATTAGTTTTCATAGAATATATTTGGTTTTCTGCTGATCATTACAGTATTCAAGGCATGATAAAAGAAATGGTATATCAATAGTTTTGGTGAACACATGTTCATTGGGTATATCACTGTGCAGTATACATATGATCAATAAATACATTAATAAAGTAATTCATTAATAAATGTATATATATTTTTAAATGTTCTAAGATAAGCTGTGACTAGATTCACAATATAGTACAGCCTATCTTGTTGTTTAGGTTATGCATTCATTTGAATTCCTGCTTGGATATATACCCCAGGACAGGGTGGCTTTGAACAAAATGGGCCAAACAGTCCACGGATATTAGCATTAGATATTTTTTTCTTCTTTAGTAAATAATAATACTTACAACATGACATCAAGGAAATTTGGCCAGTGTTGGCATTTAAGTTTGACTAGCACTTATAGTGTAAGTACAAATTACTTTAATAAGTAAACACTAAAAAGGGTACTAAAGGAAAACTGCCTGATACTGCATTAACATTTTAGTATAGCTGTAATCTGGCTGCGTTTTCCAGTTTATGCTTAAAGGCAGGGCAGATTATCTAGTGCGTTTTAAACAAAATTTGTTACAATGACAATAATAATGTAGAGGCTGAGTAAACTGTAATAAGAAAAGCACAAACAATCTTATACCTGGTAATTTGGATGGTGTAGAAAATAATCCGGACATCCGGCCACAGCCATGATACACGTTCTGTAATGTCTCTCTCGGATATCACATCCACCTCAGATGAGGAAAGAGTCTGAAATTAAACCAAAACAAAAATGTTACATCAAATGTTTCTTCAAGGTAAAAAAAAAAAAAAGAAGCTATATCTTAGTTGAGTCTAAATGGCTACTACCAATATAGCACAGAGCACTTCTTAACCCAAACAGTTCCACAGGGTCAGTAAACAACATAAGAATGAGAGGAGGGAAATACAGAATCTGAGCTGACCAACAGCCACGCAGTTACAGTATATAAAAACAATCTCTAGAGTATCCTCTTTAAACTCAAGGCACTGGGAAAGCAACTTGACTTGCAATGTGAGGAGAGAAGGAACATGTTAAACAAACAGATCATACGCAGCTCCAAATGGTGAACATTTCCACTGAGACCAAAATTATATATTTTCACTCATATAATGGTACCTTATTTTCAGAGGGTAAAATTATGTAGTCTAGCAAGCTTAAATGTATGTATTTATTTTGCTGCTTCGCCATTTTGAAACTTTAAAAGTCATAGAAACATTAGAAGACACATGAACTGGAGTTTGCAAATAACTTTTAAGGCCCATTCACCCCAAGAACAATAATTATTACTACTGTATAACTATAAAGTTTAAATAATTGTTCTAATTCTATGAGAATAAATATCCTGGATAAGTTTCAATCTGGTTTCAGAACTGGCCCTCTTCAGGGTGCTATATGACATTTTATTAGAAGTTGACCATGGAAACTGTTTCGGCCTTGTCTTGTTAGACTTGAGTGCAGCTTTTGACATGCTGGATCATGTCATTCTGTTAAAGTGCCTTGAGTGGCATGTCAGAGTTAATGAAGTAGCCTTATGTTGGTTCCACTCTTACCTGGAGGGCAGAACATTCACAGTAAAGACTGTAGTGATTTATGGTCTTAAATATTAATATTTAGTATTAATATTAATATTGAGTTTTTGGTCACACGTCATCTAAGCCACAGCTTGGTCTTAGGAATGAGGGACTGGGGTGAACAATGGGCAAATGGGGATGGGATCAGTCCTATAAATTATGGGGTACCTCAGGGCTCTATTCTCCCGCATGTTGCCATTGGGCTCCATATTTAATAAACATGGCATTTCATATCACTGTTATGCCAATGATATGCAGTTGTATATTATTTTTAAAGCAGGACATAATGCGTCTGAAAATTCACTGCTGGATTGCCTTGAGGATGTGAAATGCTGGATGAATTCCAATTTCTTAATGTTAAATAACAAAAAGACTGAAATTGTAATTGTATGCAAAAAATGGTATGGTATGTACTCTGGTATAGTGCCTGGGTTCTTATCCTGCATAAAAATGACACTAATCTATGTGTAATATTTGACTCAGACCTCAAATTTGACCGTCAAATAAATGCGGTGGTAAAAAGTAGTTTCTTTCAATCAAGAAAGATTTGCAAAACTGAAATCAGTTTTATCAAGAAATTATTTTGAAAAAGTTATACATGCTTTTATATTTTTGCGAATGGATTATTGTAATGCTTTATATGCAAGAGTCTGTCATTCATCTCTGTCGAGGTTACAACTCATTCAAAATGCTGCGGTAAATATTAACAAAGAAGAGGGACCATATAACTCCAATCTTGGCATCTCTTCATTGGCCCCCGATTAAGCAATGAATTAAGTTCAAAATATTGTTGTTTACTTTTAAAGATACTCCAGTATAGGTACTCCAGAGTATATTGGGGATCTCTTAAACATTCAATCATCCACAAGATCATTAAGATCAAACTCTCAAATTGTGCTTAAGATTCTTGCAAAGGTGCAAAGGTGATCTTTTTTGCTCACCAGCCACTGTGGCTTGTGATTTTCTAAAGTTACTAGCCACTCAGCATTTTCAATGCGCCACAATTTTTGACATCAATACCATGAGGAAAACCTGCCATATAGATATTTTTAATATTATCTCATAATTTGGCAGCAGGTTTGTCAACCCGATCACACAGCAATTTGTACGTATTTTTTACGAGGTGGCTAATTCGCACAAATTTGAGCTGACTTGTACGAATTGGTAAGATTTTTGCTAAATCGTACATATTTTATGAGTTGCCCAATTCATATGATTTCGTACGAATTACCTAACCTCAAACCCAGCCCTAAACCTACCCGTCACTGCAGTATAGACAAATTGTACAAATTCATACGAGTGAGGTCGTACGAATTCGTACAAATTAGCCACCTCGTACAAATACGTATGAATTAGTCGTGAGATAGCGTTGGGTACGTATATTATGCTGCTGTAACCTGACGCACGGATCCATTATACTGTTAAAAGTGTGTTTTCTTTCTCAACTGTTTACATTCACTTAAACAATATTCATCTGGAACAAATCAAACGAGTGAGGGGAGGCGGGTTTGTGTGTCGGAGAGATAAGAGAGTGAGAAAGTGCAGCTGGTATTGTGTATCTATTCTGCGGAAAATTTGTATTGGAATAATTTCAGATATTTCAGTATTGATATGTAGAGAAAAATCGATATTTTTGACAACACTACATTGCAGTTTATTACTTCAGAGTCCACTCAGTCCTTTTTAAAAGACTACAATTGAAAAATGTATATATTATATATAAAATTCAACCTGCCAAAGTGTAGGAGGAGTCTAGTAGGAGTGACTGCGTAACATGCCACTGCTGTTAATGTCAAGCCCTGTGCATGTATTGATTGATTGATTGATTGATTGCCTCATTTAACCTGGCTTTGAAGAGCTATTTACATGTCAGACAACATAACTGCAGCATGCACTTAAAATAAACACAAAGTTATCCTCTGATGCTAATTTACTATAAAAAAAATAGAATTGAAATTATGTTAAAATGTATCAAGTAATGCCTGCCAGGTTACCGATATGTTGTGGTGGTCAGCCTTCTGAATTTGAATGTGGTCATGGTATATATTTCTTTTCTTTTCTTTTCTTTTTTTAAATTCAAGTTTGACAGTGGATCCTTCTGTAGACTGCATGTCTTATGATCAGGTAAGACTGACTAGTAGGCTATTTATAAGCAAATATAAAAATACTAAAGTAGTAACTGGTTTAGATACTTGTATTGTTACCAACATAATCATTGTTTAGTGAACCTAGTCAAAGCACAGCAAATGTAACAAATTGTATTCTTTAGGATAAATTTGATTATACATACTAAGCTAAAGCCCTTGCTGATCTGTCTTTTATTACGGGCACCGTCGCTTTCAGTTTTTGCTTGCTAATTTCGATTTGAGATTCATTTGCTGTGTTTTCAAGCTACTACGAGACCTTTCACTGCATATAGTAGTAGCCTGAACTTGTTTCATTTATTTACAGATAGGACGTGAACGCACTTGGTTAAATGACAGATATATGCAGTTTCTCGTAAAATCCGTACAGACCACTCTAAAATATAAATCATTATTATAGGCTTACCATATTTATTCAGGGTAAGGCAAAAACTTGGTTTAGAAGATGGATTTATGATGTACTTCCCCATTAATTAAAGTTTGTTAATTACAAACAAACAAAAAAAGTTACATAGTGGAACTTTAAGGTCTGATTTTAGAGGCCCTATTCTCAGCCCCTGGGATTACATAATGGAGTCAGGTCTGCACGTTTCACACTTTCCAATCCTGCAACAAAAGAGTGGGCAGCCCCAGCGGATGATGTCATCATTGTTAATCATGTGATTGACCTCTGGGCCACGCAGGTCCGACAGCTCTGCTTTTGGTATCTAAATTCATTCAATGTGTCTGACACAAAATCAGTATTCAGAAGCTTGCTGAGCACTGATTTGCACTCCTCAATCTCTCAATGCCTCTGGTTCAGTCAGCCATGGAGCTAAAAAGGAGAAGTGGGGAGCCAGCAACACCTCAGCAGGGATCTGTCTCTGAGGGAATAGTGAATACCCTTTAGTTTTTTTTTCTTTTCTTTTTTTTTATACGAAAGAGAGACGAAAGTTGAGAAACACAGGTACAATCAGTCTGCAACTGACTTTTGATTTCCATACAAGCAGAGAAAAATATGTGGGTTTTTTAACATGAGGTAGAAACTACAAATAAAAAAATCTGAAATTATGAATGAGGGAATACTGAACTTAAGTATATTGGTGCTGTCACCACTTATATTTGGAAGCCTTTAAGGGATAGTTCAACCCAAATTCTGTTTTACACACCCTCATGTCGTTCCAAACCCATAAGATTTTCATTCAAAAGACATTTTTATTATTTTTTCATTGAAAAAACTTTTTATGCTTTAAAATGTCCATAAAGACATTGTAAAAGTAATCTATCTAAATCACGCGGTTTAATCCAAGTCTTCCAAGAGACACGATCACTTTAAATATGATGAACAGACTGTTCATGGAATCTGTTCATCATATAAAGTGATCACATCTCTTCAGAAGACTAAAGATTTTTGCAATGTCTTTATGAACATTCTGAAGCATGAAAATTTTGGTTGCATGGACTTTCAATGGTTGGACCAAAATGAGGTGGAGAATATTAAGAACATCTTTGTGTTTGGAACAACATGAGTGTGAGTAAATAACCATGGGGGTTGGTGGAATTAAGCTGCTTTGTTTGTTGGTGTCTTCAGGGAATCCTGTTTAAAATGTCAAAGGTCAAAGCTCTCAAGCTGTGTTCACCTTGCAGACACTTCAACAGATACCATTCTCACTTTTTGGATGATAACCATTGTAGTATTTTTTACATTTTCAAGTCTGATCATAATGAAATGTCTGGTGAATGGCGCTAAAAGGTAAATGCTATTGTGTTTGAAAATAAGGTACCATCTAAACTGAACCCTATCCTAAACCTAACAAACAGTGTTAACAAAAGCAAATGTGAGATAATGCATTGCTGAAGCAACCATGAGATTTTAGCATGCTTGTACAAGTCTTTGAGCTCTATCATCAAGTGTTGTGACTGGCATTTCACATGAATCGTACCTGAGCGTTGCGCATCGCAAGTGTAGTAGTGAGTAAGTGAGTAAAGCTTTATTTATAGCACCTTTATAAAGCAAGACCAAAAATAAAATAACATAATAGAATTAAGATAATAAAACACAACAATCAAATAACCTTATTGAACAAATGTTGAGATACTATTTGAGATTTGAGATACTATTCATAGTGCATAGTAAGTCGATTGCTCGTAGGTTGTCAGGAATAAAGTTTTATAGCTTTAGGTGAGCATGTCTGAAAAGCCATAGATACTGTATGGAGCTGGTTATGTTATGCAAACATGAAAATGCATTAGTTTACAAATCATGCACTTTAGTAAAAAAGTTGAGGTCATAGTATTGTACAAGGAACCGCATGAAAATTCTTTATTTATCTGCCCTTGTAATCAGAATTTGTGTGAAAAGGAATAAAAGTTGCTGGTGTTTTACTGCAACTTCAGTTCATTTCAGTTGGAAACTACAGTGATTTATATGTATATGTATGTTTTAGAGTTCTGCTATACATCCTATTATCTATGATGACTAGGCATTATAGAGCGTGGAAGAAATAGACACAGAAGAATGTAAAGAGGGATATAAAACCCTCCTTGACCCCTATGACGCTCTGTGTGTGGCTTGTTTGTTTGTTCTACAGATTGTCCTAGCACAAAAGCTGAATTGTACTGTGAGCTATGACGGCATGATATGTTTGTTGGGCATTTCATGTGTGAAATAGAAGTTAATGTGTGCTTACACAGTAAAAGGAGAGCTTTAATGTCTAGCAGTGATTAGCCCTGAAGCAAAGGCCAAGCCTTTGGGATCTCCACCAGCCACCAGCTATTTAAAGTAAATCCTTATTGAAACTGTACCAATAGTTCTCTGAAGAGATCTCGTCTTTAGCAAGTCTTGAGGATGGAAGAAAAAGAAAATATTTTGACAACCTCAACCTCAATACTCACCATCATATTGTTCCAAACCTCTATGACTTTTATCCTTCCAAGGAACGCAAAAGGAGATATTCTAAGTCCTTGTCACTCTTCATCATGCAATTACAATGGGACATGAAGCTTTGAAACAGATTGAATAATATAAAAGTGAAATATAAATGATCAAACTTTATGAATTAAAAAAGCGATTATTAAATAATTTCTCTCTCTCTCTCTCTCTCTCTCTCTCTCGATATATATATATATATATATATATATATATATCCATATGTCCTTCCGTCTGTCCGTCTTCGAGAAAACTATTTTAAACTAGTTGTGGATATATTCTTAATTCTTTACAATGTTGACAGTTCGTGCTGACTGGGCATACATTTTATTACAGTGTGTCTTGTTTTTTTGTTTTTGATTTTTTTTACTAAGATTTAAAAGATTTAAAATCAAATCTTTCTGTAATACTTTATTTGAGAAATATCCATGTAAAACCTTTGGTTTTAAGGAATGATATGGCAGACAGTTAAATCTGCTTTCATGACTGATTGCTATATTATTTGGTGAAATATCATGGCAGCAATTGACACTAGTAGATCCACCTTCAGATTGGTAACACAGTTCCACAAGGGCTCTCTTCAGCCCAAGAAAGAGTTTTAGCTTCTTTGTGTGGTTGTCAGAGTCCATAAAACCACTGCGTAATGCAAGGCTGTCAGCGGGAAGGGAGGGAGGGAGGCGGCGTGCCATGTTACGCAATCGAAAGCTACAGAGAGAGTGAGAGAACCTGGCTGCGGCTCAACTCAACTCTTCCCGAAAACATCTGCACATTCACAGCATGTCTCTCAGTAATACTCAGTTCTCACATAATAAAATAAATCTCATCGCTTGTATTCATCCACGACATGGAGCAGAAATGGAACACTAAATCCTTTAATTCAGAAAACATCACAACTATGCCCTAAAATATGCACAGAGATTCATCGCACTAGGGAGAAAACACACAGTGAAAAGGAATGTGGCACTTGAACGCCACAAAGGCAGTTTTTTAAATACACACAGCCACTTAACATGAGATAACATGTGTAAAGAGATCCTTTTCAGAAATTTCAGAAATTAGGCCAAAATGCATGGAAAGAATAACCGTAATAGGGAATACTGATAAAGAGAAAGGTGTAAATTAGGCTCACTGCAATAACCTCTTCTATTGGGATACACTGTATGTTGACTTTCAAATGTATTTAGTGCTTTGGCACCACTTCTTAAATTCCCTGCATTCTACAGGCTAAAAAAACTCTTTCTTTCTAAATGGGGCATACATTAAAATATTTGGAATATTTATAGTCTGTCCAGTATAAAAACAGCTAGCCATGGGGTACACACACACACACCTCATTGAAGTTACCAAGCATAGTGTGGTTTTTACTTAGCTGTTCAATCTAAAAATTATCCCAAACCCACAGACAACCATAAAATTACTTATCATTTTGCAAAACAGATAAGATATTCAGTACTGTTCAGTAAGATTTTTTATATGGTAACATCATAAGAGTTGAATCTTTGGACAAAAATATTTTTGCAATGTGAAAAGGTTCGAGGTCAGTAAGATTTTATTTTAAAGAAATTATTACTTTTATTCAGCAAGGACTGATCAAAAGTAACAGTAAAGATATCTATTTAAAAATAAACATTGTTCTTTTGAACGTTCTATTCATTAAATAATCCTGAAAAATATGTATCATGAATTTCACAAAAAAATATTAAGCAGCACATTTTCAACTGCAATAATAATAAAAATATGATTCTTGAGCACCAAATCAGCATAAGAATGATTTCTGATGGACATTGAAGAAAGGAGTAATGGCTGCTGACATTTTAGCTACCCCAATACAAGAATAAATAATATTTTACATTATTATATTAACATTGAAAACAGTTGTTTTAAATTTTAATAATATTTCCAGTATTACTGTTTTACTGTATTTTTGATCAAATGGTATAAGAGCATAAGAGATCTTTCAAAAACATAAAAAAATTGTACTGACCCCAAACTTTTGAACAGTAATGTAAGATCTACCTTATTATAATACAATTATTATTAATAAATAAATAAAACATGCTGGTAACTGGTGGTACTGTACAGTTTTTGATTGTAACAGAAATATTTTACCTTTGTTTTACATGTAAATGGAAAACTTGATCAACTCTACATGCTGTGATCATATAAACATCGAGAAAGAATTTCAGTTCTGGCCCACTCCAACATTCCCATGCAACATCCTAGGAATACTCTAGAGACCATTAGCGAAAATGCAGGAATGCTGGGAGCACATTCTTTCCACATAGTGTACTGGGAGGAGAGCCGCAAAATGGCATGCATTGATTTGTAGGGCAAAGTGCAGCGATGAGAGAGACAAGCTGAAAATAGGACAGCAATAAAAAGTGAGAAAGAGAGAGATTGCAAGGGTAAGAGAGAGAGAGAGTGCCTGTTTGGGAGGAACGCTGGAATGTAAGCTGCTCTGTCCAGCTGTGTGTCCAGAAGCAAAAGGGGCCTTCCAAACACAGCAAGTCATGAATATTTATAAGCTGTTTCCCACACCCCTTCCTCTCTGACTCCTCCCACTGCAGATTAAATGAGCAGGGGTCAGGAACAATGGAACCCTTACCGACACTAATCTCAGGGTTTTGAACTGTTTAGCTGTTTAGCTTCTGATTGGACAAGAATTAAAATGTTGAACTGTAAGCCGAGAGGTTAAAACCTGCAAAATGTAGCACAGTTTCCAAGAAAATATTACGTAGCACAACCGCTTTCAACTGTGATAATAACAGGAGACGTTATTTGAGCACCAAATCTGCATATTAGAATTATTTACTGAAAGATTATGTGACACTGAAAACTGGAGTAATGGCTGCTGAAAATTCAGCCTTCCCATCACAGGAATAAATTATATTTTATATACAAAATTCATTTTAATATATTAAAATAGAAAAACTTTATTTTAAATTGTAATAATATTTCCCAATATAACTGTTTTTAATGTATTTTTGATCAAATGGCATAAAAGCATAAGAGACTTCTTTAACTCTGAGGTCCGTTTTCTTTCTTATCAGTGCGAAAGAGACTCAAAATAATCTGTCGATTTTGGTCATTCAGGCAAGTGTTATACATCATTATAATCTGTTAAGTTTCTACTTTTATTTGTGTATACTCACAATAAAAACAAAATGTTGTGCTTTTTGCAAAATAAAGAAAACAAACCTGATGTGCGATCTGTAGCCTCTCTGTCAATGAAGTCCATTCTGATACTCTTCAGAAAATGAACTGTAACTTAGTGAATACTTGTCACACAAACTGTATAAAATGTAAATCAAATCAAAAAAAAAAAATTCTCTCTTTATGTAATCTGTTTGAAAAGAGAAAGATGTTAGTTTTTCGCGAGTGTCTCATTATCCACTAATGCGGCCATGCCCACAGAGCGCGCGTTCTTTTGAAAGTCAAATACTTATGCGATCCATGTGAGTTTCCCCGCCCGCATCAACTCGAAAAAAAAAATTTAAGTTTAGTGCATGTACTTTACATCGTTTTGAGACGCGGTGAGGAATAATCCTGGAATAAAAACATGAAACAAATTTTACCAACCCCAAACTTTTGAATGATAGTGTATAATCTACCTTAACAACAACAACAATAATAAAACTAAATAAATTAATAAATCTTTTAAACTGTGCCTGTGTCTCTGTGAAACGTCATAGGGTACATATGGAAGCCGGTACCCTGAAAAGGGAACGAGCCGCTGCGTCATTGTGTTGATGCTATGGGAACGCTTTTCAATTGGCTGAGCGCATGGTGTGATTACGTTGCACAGATGAGACCATAAGAAGATGCCTGAAATGCATGTCATTAGATTCTAATTGTCTGAAGGAGACACACAGGCAAAACCGAGCCATGGCAACACAACACAGCATCTTGTTCCCTTCTCAGGGAACCGGGTTACATTTGTAACCTGAGACATTCTCTTTCAAATAGGAACTTCAACGCTGTCATGGCGCGGATTCTATAGGAAAGGATAATAGGAAAGGAAACTCCCACTGAGTGCCGTCCAGGAGAGATATCAGATCCGAGAATCAAACTCGGGCTGGCCAGAATGGAGCCACTAGAAGCAGGTGAACTCATTCTTGGCGAACCCTCTCTAGATCTCCCAGGAGCAGAGCCTCTGCTACATCTGTACCATGGCTTCCAGCCCCAACAGAGCAGGAGGTGTGAGGGTGAACCAGAGGGGACAGTGGGTAGTCTCCTCATAGACGAACAGATCCACTTCTGTCATGCCTTTGCCATATTGACTCCACCATTTGTGGGTAGTCGCAATTTCCTAGGATTCAGCCCCTGCCTCGCCAGGCTGTCTGCACCCAAATTGACAAGCCCTGGAATACCCTCACAGAGAAAAGTTTGGTCTCTGCCCAGAGCAGGATCTGCTGTACCTGCCTGAAAAGGGGGAACGAATGCCTTGGTGATTGGTTTAAGAGATTACCATAGTTCTGTCTGTGTGGACTAACCCTTAATTGTGGGAGGAAATGTTTCAATGCTAGAAATACTGCCCTCATCTCAAGGCAATTTATGTGCAAAGAAAGATGAGGGTCCTTCCATAGGCCATGAGCTGGACAGCCATCAAAAACCGCACCCTAACCCATGTGAGAGGCATCCGTCATGAGTGTCTTGAGACTTGCAGCAACGCGCGAGAGTAGGACACTGGTTCAGAAAGGTCTCCTCCAAAGCGGAAGGGTACGAATCCCTCTGCACATAATACTTATGACTCTGGAAGGATGGTTCTGATGGTGAAAAACTTGAGCCAGAACTGGAATGATCTCATGTGTAGTAGACCCAATGGAATGACGTTGGCTGCTGCTGCCAAAAGACCTAACAGTCTTTGAATTTAGGAGACCTCTGATCTAGCCTGATGCTTTTTGTAATGCAGGGACCTGGTTCCAAAGGAGTCAGGTCTTCTTCAGGTCGCTCTCAAGAAGAAGAGATCACAGTCCTCAGATCGAACCACCCCCTAGATGGCTGTGTTTGCACACACAACCCAGCCCTCCTATCCCTGTGAGGAAGCTACACTAGTCTTCTGCTTCTCCCTTCTGGAACCAGGCCATTTAGTGGTATGGAGGCCTAAATCTGTGGCTCTGCAGAGTTCTTGAACCACCTCCTGCCCCAATCCCTCACCACAATCCAGGTTGGATGATCCGGCTGAAGGGGAGATATAGCCTGCAAGCGACTTTTACACATTTTACACACAGCATCGCCCCATACCCTACCCTTGCCACGAATATCATTGACCATAGATTATGTATACACTCACCTAAAGGATTATTAGGAACACCATACTAATACTGTGTTTGACCCCCTTTCGCCTTGAGAACTGCCTTAATTCTACGTGGCATTGATTCAACAAGGTGCTGAAAGCATTCTTTAGAAATGTTGGCCCATATTGATAGGATAGCATCTTGCAGTTGATGGAGATTTGTGGGATGCACATCCAGGGCATGAAGCTCCCGTTCTACCACATCCCAAAGATGCTCTATTGGGTTGAGATCTGGTGAATGAGGGGGCCATTTTAGTACAGTGAACTCATTGTCATGTTCAAGAAACCAATTTGAAATGATTCGAGCTTTGTGACATGGTGCATTATCCTGCTGGAAGTAGCCATCAGAGGATGGGTACATGGTGGTCATAAAGGGATGGACATGGTCAGAAACAATGCTCAGGTAGGCCGTGGCATTTAAACGATCCCCAATTGGCACTAAGGGGCCTAAAGTGTGCCAAGAAAACATCCCCCACACCATTACACCACCACCAGCAGCCTGCACAGTGGTAACAAGGCATGATGGATCCATGTTCTCATTCTGTTTACGCCAAATTCTGACTCTACCATCTGAATGTCTCAACAGAAATCGAGACTCATCAGACCAGGCAACATTTTTCCAGTCTTCAACTGTCCAATTTTGGTGAGCTCGTGCAAATTGTAGCCTCTTTTTCCTATTTGTAGTGGAGATGAGTGGTACCCGGTGGGGTCTTCTGCTGTTGTAGCCCATCCGCCTCAAGGTTGTGCGTGTTGTGGCTTCACAAATGCTTTGCTGCATACCTCGGTTGTAACGAGTGGTTATTTCAGTCAAAGTTGCTCTTCTATCAGCTTGAATCAGTCAGCCCATTCTCCTCTGACCTCTAGCATCAACAAGGCATTTTCGCCCACAGGACTGCCGCATACTGGATGTTTTTCCCTTTTCACACCATTCTTTGTAAACTTTGTAAAATCCCAGTAACTGAGCAGATTGTAAAATACTCAGACCGGCCCGCCTGGCACCAACAACCATACCACGCTCAAAATTGCTTAAATCACCTTTCTTTCCCATTCTGACATTCAGTTTGGAGTTCAGGAGATTGTCTTGACCAGGACCACACCCCTAAATGCATTGAAGCAACTGCCATGTGATTGGTTGATTAGATAATTGCATTAATGAGAAATTGAACAGGTGTTCCTAATAATCCTTTAGGTGAGTGTATGTCGCATGGATATGTACATGAGCGGAGTACGGATTCTTCCACATTCTCGACACCTCTGTGAAAGCAGTCATCAAGCTTGAAAAGAACAGGCAAGAGATAGGGCTCCATCATCTGCCTCAAGCTCTGCTTCCGGCAAATACACATGACCGAAGAAGCCATGCCAACGCCTCAGCAGATGTGTGAGCCAAGCCATGGGGTGCAGTGACTCAGCTCATCCCTCGAGAAGAGAGCCAAGTGCGATTCGAACTACTTGCAATACACGCAGTCAACCTCCTCGAGGACTAACCGTGAGTGCTCCTCTCCAATACACACAACGCACATACTCTGCGAGTCGCCCCCGTAATGAAGCGTGGGCACAGTATTACACATCTTCTATGTTGAGTTCCCGCTATTACAGACTAACTTCTATTCTTAAGATGAACCTTGACTATCTGGGGCCCAGGTCAGGAAGCAGACGGACTGGCTTAACCAATCATCTGCTAGCTGTCTCATGTCACAGAAGTCAGATAAATCCCAACACATAGAGGCTCTCTCACCTAGATATTATCACATAGTGACTGTGTCAGTTCCCCAAATAAGTAAATACAAAAAACTCTCAAACCCATTAAAGGGTAAAAATGTAATTGATGTTCAACAAATAAAAAACATATATAATACAGATGAACAAGTGATAAAGCTCGGGCTGCTGAATATTCGATCCCTTTCCTCAAAAGCGCTTACTGTTAATGATATGATTACAGACCATAACCTAGATGTGCTGTGTTTGACAGAAACCTGGCTAAAACCTGACGACTACATTACTTTAAATGAGTTCAGCCCCCAAGATTATTCTTATAAACACGAGCCACATCTGAAAGGCAAAGGGGGAGGTAATTTATCTTCAGTATTACTCAGAAGTCTAGTTTCAAATATAATTATTTTGAAGTTTTGGTGCTTTACGTAACGTTATGTATAAATGATAAATCCTGTTTGACATTTGTGTTGGCTACTGTATACAGGCCACCAGGGCACAATACAGACTTTACCAAAGAATTTGCTGATTTTCTATCAGAGTTAGTACTGGCTGCAGATAAAGTCCTAATTGTTGGTGAGTTTAATATCCATGTAGACAATGAAAAAGACGCATTGGGATTGGCATTTAGAGACATTCTAAACTCTATTGGAACTAGGCAACACGTGTCAGGACCAACTCATCGTCGTAATCATACTTTAGACTTAATATTGTCACATGGAATAAATGTTGATACCGTTGAATATTTGCAGCAGAGCGACGACATCTCAGATCATTACCTGTATTTATATTACCTTACATTACCTTATATATCTGTATTTCATTTGAAAGCCACGTTTCTAGCATCTGTAAAACTGCATTCTTCCATCTTAAAAATAATTCTAAATTACGGCACATGCTTTCAATCCAAAATGCTGAACAGTTAGTTCATGTGTTCATGACCTACTGGGTGGTTGCCCTGCTCGCTTAATAAATAAACTGCAGCTGGTCCAAAACGCAGCAACTCGAGTTCTTATTAGAACCAGGAAGTATGACCATATTAATCCGGTTCTGTCAACACTGCACTGGCTCCCTATTAAACTTCATATAAATTTTAAAATCTTGCTTATTACTTACAAAGCTCTAAATGGTTTAGCTGCCCAGTACTTGAGCGAGCTCTTAACGCATTAATCCATCACGTCTATTGCAGTCTCAAAACTCTGGCCAGTTGATAATAATAATAATAATACCTAGAATATCAATATCAACTGCTGGCGGTCGATCCTTTTCCTATTTAACACCTAAACTCTGGAACAGTCTTTCTAGTATTGTTCGGGAAGCAGACACACTATCAGTCTCTATACTATGGCATACACATAGAACATTATCGATTTCTACTATCCAAATCAGTTAAATTATTGTTTTAGGCTGCATTAACTAGTTCAGCCGGAACCAGAAAACTTCCCATAACACCTGATGTACTCATTACATCATAAAAAGAATGGCATCTACGTTAATGTTAGTCTCTCTGTTTATCCCAAGGTTTACTGTAATCTGCCGGATCCAGACACGACCAGCGCATCCCTGAAGTGTCAGCAGAGACCGTGTCAACTAGACTCTTCCCTGTGAAGGCCTCCTTCCCTTCCTCTCTATACAGATAAAAACACATATGCACACATACGTATTCAAACACGCTTGCCTATAGGCTGAACACGTAATGCTTGCGTACATGCTGTCGCCGTTTTCACAGATTCAACTTTTTAGGGATTTACGCGGGGATGATGATGGTATAGTTTCAAAACTATTTCTAACCTATTTCATGGTTTGCATTCTCGGGCCACCAGAAGCTGTTGCCGTGCGGATGGGGTCTGGAACGCACTGGGGGTTTTCTGTTTTAATTGAAGATGGTGTTGTTTAAATGGCACCAAATTAAATAACTAATCAGTTTTTACAACAGAAATTAATCAAAAACTTTTCTTCAAAAACAAAATTAATTTCCTATTATCACTGTGAAGCTACTTTGAAGCAATCTGTGTTGCAAAAAGTGCTATATAAATGAAGGTGACTTGACTTGACTTGACTTAACTTCACACACACACTTAGCAATTGTTTTCCAAACACACCAGACACAACAGACATGTGGCTCCTGAAGACAAAGAATCTGAACACTGTGTCAAGCGGAAGTGTTCTCATAGCATCAACATCATGATGCAGCGTTCCATCTAAAGTTCCTATGGTAAAGGGAACTGTGCCTGTCAAAAAAAAACTTTTTTGCTTGTATTTATTTATTTATTTATTTATTACTTAATGCATGGAATATTCCACATCGCTACATGGACTTAAGGAAAACAGTTCCTCAAAAAATGTTTGTACTTACCTGTACATTTGGTGCTTAATGAGTGTTAATATTGGACCCTGATTATGCATGTGAATCTTGGACTTGAAATATGTATTATGTGATTGTAATATGTGAATGTGATGTATTAGACATATTAAAGAATATTTGTCATGCGCTAACCAAAAAGTGCTGTATAAACTTAAATGAAAAACAAAAAAATGTATGACCACATATAAGTATTTCCCCTTTAAGACACCTAAAACCAGTGTTGTAGTTGGAGTCCAAGTATATTTTTATGGTCTTGGTTTTGTCATGGACTCAACCTACTCAAGTCTGAGCCTGGACTCAAAAGGTCTCGACTGTAAGAATGCCCAAAGTAGTCCACATGTCGACCAACAAGACCTAGTAACATTTTCCTATAACAATATCCTTCAGCAATCCCAGTAAAAATATATAAAAAGCAAGTAAAGTTCATTGTGACCAATGTGCAACGACCGCGAATCTATCTAGAACTGGCCATAGTCCAAAGCTGTGAGTCCAAGAAAGAATAGTCATTGAAAGAAAGGCCTCAAAGAGGCATCTATCAGTTCAATAGGACAGTTCTCTGTGACAGGAGACATAGAAGCATCAATCACGAATGACACATTACATAAATCTTTCTTAAGATGAAAACTTCTAAGAAGTGTTTGATTGAACCTAGCCAAACCTAACCCAGCACATCAAACTTCCCCACAGTGAAGCCTGCTGTTTTAGGGATGCTTCCTTGTGTCAGGGACTGGAAAACCCATAAAGATCTAGGGAAAGATGGTAAAGAAGATTCACATTGTAGAAAAAAAAAAAAGTTTTGTTCCACAAGATCGCTGGGACCTAGAAAACAGTTCAGATAGTGACGGAGAACCGGCGTGTTGGGCAATAAACGTACTGGTCTGCTGCCGGGAACAGTTTATCTTATGACAATCCTGCTGCTGGACTTCTGCCTTTCCTTCAGAGTTTAGTTTCAACCCTTCTCTAAGATACCATTCTTTTTCAAGTGAACATTGCATGAAGCTGTGTCTCAATTCAAGATTACAAGTGGGCATACATGCTTTTTCAGCTATTCAGTTTTTCAAAAAAACAAACAAAAAAAAACCATGCGCAATTGGAAGAGGAGGAGGGTTTACCTTTGGCTTTGTACTAAACTAATTAATTGAATTTAAAAAGAATGCTGAGAAGCAAATGCAGACATATGTGGTGTAAAGACCTATGTAGTCAGCTTGTTCAAGAGTTTTTACATCTACCTTAAAATCTACCTTAAAAAATGTGATTTCCAGAAGCAGTACAGATCACCAAATTAAAGCCTAAGTTATACTAAACTAATATTTGCAAAGAATGTAGACTAGGGCCATTAGACACTAGCATGACCCATATGTTATTTAAAGTGAAAATGAGGAAATTGTGGAGAACTGCCCTGTTCCATCAGGACTACATTTGATCATAGCAAGTCTCTATTTCCTTATTTCAGCTTTATTGCTCTCATCAAGTACCTGTCTTTCACGCGTTTCATATCCATAATTTTATAACATGGTGGAAGCCATTTTTTTAAAGACACATACAGGAGACATTATTTAAGGCTGCAGATGTAGGGTAGCTTTCCTGGACTTACCCAAACACCAATCATATATCTCTTGAAGGAGAAGCTGAAATTATTTTGACAGCCCTAGATATCAGATCACTACTGTCCCAATCAAATGTTTTATCAAAAAAGAATGAGCTCTGTGTCATGATGCTTGTACATACATGTAGGTTATTTAAGACATAAATACTAAGAGAACAAAATTTGGGCTGTTTGCCAACTTTATCTCTCAAAACAAACACCCTTTGCTATAGCAACAGATCAGTGATGTATGGCTTTTTTTTTTTTACTCTCACATTCAGTGTTTGGGATTGACAACCACATTTACAACTGATGTGACTCTTGAACTGAACGTTTTTACAACCTGAACCAAACTTGCCTTGCCAAATAAAAGATCAAATTATTAGATATTTTAAGATACTTTTGACACTGATACAATCAAAAGAGTCTGCAGGGTCAGATAATCAGATCTGGACAAAAAATGAGCATCATGTACTTGGACCCAAATGTCAAATATGTTTAACAATTATTTAAGAAACAAGTGTAAGGCAAAAATGTAGTCGTTAAATCTGAATCTTTTTGAATGAATGAATGAACAAACAAATGAATGACCATAACTATTATCAGCACTATTAGACAATACTGACAACCAATTTCTGCTGCTGTGTTAATGTAGCATTTGAGAGAACAAGATAGCATGGGAGATACTCTTCACTGTAAAAAAAAAAATATTGAATCCTTACAATTAACACAAGACAAGTTGCAGGGGTCATGATTCTTGGACCCAAGGCTTAGTGACCTGATAAAGGTCAAGTGGGGGTGGAGTTACCTTCATAGTAATGAAAGTTCCTGCAACTCCTTAGGAATTGATCTAGGAACTGTATTAATTTACTTTATTTATTAATCTTGACAAGCAATAACATATACTTTAGCAAAAGATTAGCAAGTACCAGCAGCACCAGTTATAACAACAACAAAAAAAGTGCAAAACAATGAATACATTACTTCATAATCTCAAAGACAGAACCAGTGCTGAATCATAAAATGTTAAGAAGATGGTAAGTAATTCAGTATGCCCATGATTTTCATGTGAATCTTCTAAATGAGGCTCTGGTCGATAGCACAGCGGTCACACCTCAGTTGCTCATCCTGATTTCTGTATTAATGGGCAACTCCATTATTTTGGAGCCACTGCGCAGAGGACACTATATGTCATCAGGATGGCTGAATGGGCAACCAGAGAGAAAAGCTTTTGGAAACATGGACAATCACTAATTGGATGAGAGATTCATTGGGCAACGAGGAACAGGCTCTTATGCAATCTGAACGAAGAATGGGGCTGAAGCTCTTATAGTTGTGCACATGTTTGCTATATGGGTGGGCTAAGTTTGTTTGTACTTTAATTCCAGCAATGAACACATCCAAACCATGTTTCACATCGGGTTAAGTGTTTCCGTTTGAACTTAATTTATGTAATTTATGTAATTAATTTTCAGAAATAAATGGGTATTTAGGGTATTCTAAAAAGAGTATTTGGGGTATTCAGATAAGACTGAGGTATAACTTATTGGACCAAAAACCTGTACACAGAATGTCTTAGAATACAATTTACATTTGGAAGGATGTACTGTTACTTCCTCCTCTACAGTTAAAGACCTGGGTGTTATACTAGACAACAACTTGTCTTTCGAAAATCATTAAATCTAGACTAAAGACACATCTCTTTAGCCAAGCATTCACATAATGCATCTCATAACCTTGCAATCCAGATATATCACATCAAATTATAAACAGCAGCTATCCATTTGTTTTTCTGTTTTATTTCGGGATGCCCATCCTGAGGTAACTAGAGAGTATGTCAGCTCCAGTTTGAATCCAGCCTCTTACGAAGACTTGATACATGTGACCCCAACACATGTGAAGAGATGACTCAAGAGTACTTCAACTCCTGCGAGGACTTCAGATGACGCAAACTCTGAATCAACATGCACCAATGCAAAATATTCATTGTGTTTCATTGTGTCATTATGTTCACAACTTAAATTGGCTCATTGCTCTGCCTAAAACTAATACATGATGTTAGCTAACTGTGTGATTTGTATGTACATTTCTGAAATCCATTACTTGGACACAGTCTCCTCTGATAACAGATCACTCTCAATTGTAATGTAGACACATGTTTTTGTTGACGAGCTAACAAGTCCATAAAATTTAAAAGATGCAAAAGAATAAATATCTAAAAAATAAAAAATAAACTACCCACAGTATAAGGAACCGGTTTTCACATCATCTAAATTACTATAATTTAGTTTCCGACTAAGAACCATTCAGGTCTTCATTGGACTTGTAATTACAACTTAGAAACTTATATGAAAGCTTGTCTATTTCTCTCATTGACATAGGGCCAGAACGTGATGTAAACAGAAGCAAAATGGCAGTGGCTTCCACAATTGGCTCCTTCTGTTTGATACATCATTTGATTATAGTTAATGGTAATTGTGCACTTGCTTTATTCTTAAACAGTTTGTGCACACATATAGAAGTGAATTAACATAGTGGTTAAATAATTTGTTGTCATTAACAACCAAGTGACACATGGATCCATTTTGGCGTTATGATCGTCGCCATAGTAACAAGTAGAATCGCTGACTTGCTATCTTGTAATTACAGTAATTTCAACACAACATGACTGCAAAATAAGACACAGTGAGTGAAGCTCCATGCAGCAGAATAATAATCACAGCAATACTAATTCTGGGTCAAACTCACCATGACAACTGTAAGATTACTAAATGTTGATACTAAAGATGGGAAAATTTCAGTCTAGCTAAGAACAAAAACATTTGAGTAGGCTTGGAAAAATGCAATCCCTCTTAAACTTTCAGGACATACAAGAAACAAGGGGATCTCATCCAGTACTGAAGTAAGAAAAAAATGCAGCACAAGCCAGGAAGAAAGACGTAAGCATACCAATGATGAGTTGTATAAAACTTTAGTTCATTACACACCGGACAGCCTGATCCAGCAAAATGTGGTATCATTAAGCACTAGGACAGATCGCTCTGACCACAGTACCCATAATCATCCCTTATGAGTCACTAACTCAATGTACATAATACTTGAATGAATGAACAGCAGGGATTTCCACTGGCTGAACTGTGGTGTCCAGGCTTGTGTCTATAGTGTCACAACCCCGCCTCAGTCCGGGGGTATTAACACTGTATAGGAAACTATGAATGATAGCAAAATGACGCAAGATAGAATGGAATGCGTCCATGAAGTCGGCTGGTCATAGAAAGTTGCGGCCATAAGGGTCATGATCAATTCGCTCTGCAGCAACTATCTTTTGGTTGGAGTAAAGTCAAGACCTTTTTGTCCATATGATGGAATTTGTTAAAAGGGCCATGAATTGAGACATCAAGTTTTCATTGATCTTTTTTACATATGAGAGGTCATTGTACTATATAAAACATCCTGTAAGTTTAGTCCAAAAACAGCTTGTTTCATATTTTGTCTCAGTATGACATCATAGTGCAACGAAAGAGCGGCTCTGCAGAGGAAAATCAATGACTACTTCTACAACATTGCCTCATAAGCCCCGCCCACCGATTTGCACATGTATGTAGTAGGAGGTGAGCAAATCGATTACTCAAGCAACAAAACAATAGATATACCTCTACGGATTACAAGCTGCGGAAAAACATTCTTTGCATTGCCGTCCTTGTGATTCTAACATTAGGAAAGCAAGGAAGAACTTTATTTTTTAAGTTCCAGATCACAACACAGATGCCCCTACAGAGTATTGATAACAAGCCATCTAGATAATCTTTTTCATTTTATTTAAAACACAACAGTGTAATTGACAAAGGTATCCGTTTTTCACTTTACTGAAAATGAAGAATGATGAGAACAACAAATGCGACAAATTATAGTACATTCATTCATAATTTATTTACACAAAACACCGTAAGTTATCCTTTATCAACTATACCTGTGGTAACTCCAAATAAGCTACATAAACTTTGTTTGCCACAACCAAGACCTATAAAGCATATGTAATACACATAAATGTTTCACAGATGGCAAATGTTTTAACTATGTAACGAGATAAACTTGTTTTTGTAGCATCTTCGGTTAAATGCTAATAATGTAATAACTACCTATAAGGAATAAATATAAATAAGGATGATGAATTACCACTGTCCTTGGTATTTGAGGTAGGCCTATAGGTTTGTTTTCTTCTGATTCAGGATCAGATTCTGGCTCATGGCTGAATTTCAGCGGTTGCCATTTTTTAACACCGGAATTTTTCAAAACAATTCCACATGAGTATTTTAATATACAAAACTGTTACCCACTCACAGCAAAGGGCATTTACTTCCAAGGCTTGAATGCGGCACACCTGTCATAATGGACTCTTTTGAAGAGAGGGTCAAAAAATTTGGATGTAAAAATCTTACTAAAATTGATTGGGCTTCAGAGAACAGAAAAAAGAAAGCTAAAGTTAGAACCCACATTCAAATGCTATTTAATCATTTTGACAACTGGCTTTTATATATAGATCTGAATCATGAAAACAAGATGCCAAAGCAGCTAAATGGAATATTTTCTACTATCAAATAATTGGGATGGCCTGCAGGGCGTACTGTACAGTATTTGTGATAGTATAAACAATATTAAGTTAGTTCACCCATAAAGTAAATTAAAAATCTGTCATCATTAAATCACCCTCATGACATTAAAAACTGAAGACTTTTGTTCATCTTTAAACTTCTTTTGAGCATCTTTAAACACACATTAAGATATTTTTAATGTAGCCTGACAGATTTCTGTCCCTCCATTGAAAGCCCATTCCACCAAAACTATGACGCTTCAAAAAGTTCATAAAGACTTTTAAAAGCAATCTATATGAATTTAATCTGAAACTTCTGAAGAGACACAATCCCTTTATATGATGAACAGTTTTAATTTAGGCTTTTATTCATATATAATACTGAGCAACACACATTAGAGCACATCAAATACAATAAAGAAGTAAGAAGCTCAAATGCACTTGCTTAACACACAAGTCAATGAGGATTGTTTTCGCATATTAAACATGTACGGTTGAGCTTACCATATTTGATGTGTTCGATGTGCGTTTATCAATGTTTCTATGTAAATTACAGCCTAAACAGGGAGGGAAATCTATCAGGTTTCAATAAAAAATATCTTCATTTGTGTTTCAAAGATGAATGAGTGTGAGTAATTGATGACAGAATTGGTGAATTATCTTTTTGATGTGTAATCATTTTTAAAGCATGAGTACAATTTCACATATATCACTGTTATTGCTATTGTAATTAATTCTATAAACACATGTGTAACATGAACAATGTACTGTATAGTGTTACTACTGTAGTAGTAATGTAGTTGATGGAGTGAGTAATGGAGTGGTCTGATGTCACTCCATCCCAAAAGCAAAAACAGTCTAGTTAAAGGCATCGATCTAGACAACCATTACATCACATTGCATTAGCCAAAGCACAGAAAATGATACAACACGCGTATAATATATCAATAAATAGACTATAAGAACAAGAATACATTATATTTACAGTTATGTTCAATATCTTATAGTATAACTACAGCAAGCATGTATATGTGATGGCAATGATCGAAGATTTAAGACATATTTTGTGACAATAATGTATTTTAGAGGTATTTTGGTTTTACATTTAAGGAAGCAGCCCAATCTTACTGAACAACTTGCCTCATAAAGGTTGCCAGAAAGTTAAATACATGTGAATGTCCACGAGGATGGAAAGAACTCAGAACATAATGTTTCTACATTATATTTCCCTTTTGTATTAATGGATTAGCAGAGAACTTTAACACAAACCTTCCCCACCCTCATCTACACACACAACCCCCTTCAACACTCCTTCAGCACTACACCATGCATGAATCACCACCGCTTTTTAACTTTGTCATGCTCTTTAAACAGAGGTTTAAATCATTGTGGACCCATTTAAAAGCATTCATGAACCAGAACTCACCGGTGTCTGGCGTGTGTAAAGCCCTGCGTCAGCCCGGTCACAGAGAGCTAAATGCACACAGAGTATTATAAGACTGCTTTACCATAACTGCTCCTGCTTCTGGATCTCTAATATCCTAATGCATGCATCCACAACGTATCTATCTCTCAGCTGACTCTCTCCAATACACACCAAACAACTCCTCCTCTTTCAAAAGCCCCACCCTTAAAATATTCATCATACTCCAACTGAACCATGTCTTCAGTCTCAGCCGTCAGTGGAGGAACCTCCTGAGAATGAAATAGGACCTAGAACAGTACCTTGTGGTATTCCTACAGACTACAAAACCTTGTTATTTTTAACCTACTTAATCTCACCGGTAACATTTGTTATCCAAGTTTAAATTGTTTAACTGTTTTACACAGTTGTCCGCTATAAATTAATGCGCAGACATAAACTGATGTAAATAGTCACATGATCAGAGCTGTTTAAGGAAATAGTTCACCCAAAAATTAACAGTCTGTCAACAGTTTTGGTGACCATTGGCTTCCACTGCATGGACGAAAAAATATATTTCTTAAAATATCTTCTTTTATGATCCACAGAAGAAAGAAAGTCATTTTGTTTTGTTTTTTTAAATTTTTGGGTGAACCATCTCTTTATTTCCAGTTTGGCCCTCTGAAAGATGATATCTGTGCCAAAGTGCCATAAGAGAAAGCATGTAAAACATGTCATTATGCAGATACAACTACTGTATCTTTGTTACATTTATGCAGTTAAGGGGCCAAGCACCACAAAGGCAGATTGAGGAGCAAAAAATCAAGGCAGCAAGCATCAGACCAACTGCAAAAATGAGTAAAGACATTTGGAGACAGTTTAAAAGAAAAATGGTTGAAAGCCCATAAATACAATTACTTGTAATGTGACATAATTGCTTATTACTTTTGACGGATGACCGATTGAGATTTTTTGTGTGAGGTTTTTGGTCAAACTTTATGGAGCCCCGCACAGTGTAAAGGAAAATACTAGTAGGCACGTGCGCACGATTTATTAATTCGTTCCCTCAATTTATAAATCATGTGCATGATTTACTAATTCGTTCCCTTGATTTATAAATCGTGCTTACAATTTATTAATTTGTTCCTTTGATTTGCTAAATCGTGCATACGATTTATAAATCGAGGGAACAAATTAGTACATTGCGTTGATGATTTAACAAATCGAGGGAATTAAATAGTAAATTGTGCGCATGATTTATAAATCAAGGGAACAAATTAGTAAATCGTGCTCACGATTTACTTTTTTTTCCTTGCATGTCATGTGCAGGGCTCCGTAAAACTGTTCAGAAGTTATAAGCAAAAAAAATCATATTTCGTGACCACTAGGTGGCACTGTGCCAAAACTGTACAGGTACCCTCAGGTCATGATAGTCATAACACGTGTGCATTTGGTCAGAATACACTAAAGCATTGCGGAGATATAGCCTCATGTCCATTTTGGCGTGTCGTTTGTAGAACTTGTTCTGACGTTAAATAAGAACGGTTTGATGAATTGACTTGAATTCCATGTTTTTTTTTGTCAGTAAGGTGTGAGGATGATCTGATAAAATTTTCGTGAAAATAGGTTTTTAAAGAAAATCTAAATGGCAGACAGGAAGTTTGGCCGACAATGGCAAAATTGGTATTGATGTTCTCGGCACGACCCAAGGAATCTATTAAGACCAGTTTAATTACAAGAGGCAACATTAATCAAAAGCTATTAGCATTTTCTGACATTTCATTATAATTATTGACCACAAGATGGCACTGTCCTGAAACTTTTTGAGTACCCTCAGTGCATTGTGCCGATGACACTTACCGAGTTTCGTAACAATACGGCAATGTGTTCGTAAAAAGTACAGCATTTTACGACAAAAAAACTACCCAAAATGGCCGATATGGGGGGGAAATGTATATCGTTTGACTCTGCAGGCTATACCGAATCTAAAGAGACCTTTTGTGAAATGCCTCACGTCCATTTTGGGGCGCGCTCGTCGAATTTGCTTGCAAATTATTCAAGAACAGTTTAACGAATCAATATGATTTCCATGTTTTTTGTCGCCATGGTCTGAAGATGATCTGAGACGATTTTGGTGAAAATTGGACAAACCGTCTAGGACGAGTTCGAAAAAGTATGTTCTTTCGGAAAACTGTCACAATGTTATAGGGTGCCAAGGAATCATAGCCAATGAATCACAGTCAAACAATTGTGTGTCTTGCCCTTACTGTTCAAAAGATATTAGCATAAATGTAAAAGTGAAAAATTGGACAGTTGGTGGGGCTAGAGGGATTGATTTAGAGACTCCAAAATTACTATGGTTATGCTTGGACTGTCCTCTATCTGTGTGCCAAATTTCACAACTTTTTACTATACGGCTCTATTGGGCTATAGACTTCAAGAGCAGAAGAAGAAGAAGATAAAGAACACTAATGGATACAATAGGTACCTTGGCCCCTAATATTAAAGAAAAATACAATGATGAAGTATTACAGAATGGTATTTTGGTGACTGCATATTTTACACTTTTTAACTGTATATTTGATTAAAAAAATGGTAACATATTTGAGCTGTTAAAAATGTTTTTGTCATTGTAAAATGTAATTTTTCATACCGGGAGGAATTTACACGAATTGTATACGTTTTAAAACATAATTTTAGATATATTTTACCATAAACATACTCACATCGTCTGGCAAAATATACATGATATACATGAATTATAAATATGAAATTATATATTATATATTTACATCCCTCCCGTTAAGATTACAAACGGTTTTTTTCTATAACTTGCTATTTTTCATCACTTGCACGTTCACATTACAAACATGTCAGACCTGTCTTCTGTTTTAATTAGGCTATTGTATTATTTTCTACACTGTGATATTTTGATGTTTTACACGATATGACGATTAAAAGGTTTTTTATTTTTTATTTTTTTGTAGGAGCTATATCGATCAATTCCAATTTTGAACTGAATAAGACCATTCAATAATTTAGATGCTACCACGTGGAGACCATTTTAGGTGATCTGACAAAACATTTTTTAAAGCGTAAATATTAAAAGCTGTGTATTGCCATACAAAATTTGATTCTGCTGCTGCAACACTTGGAGTTTCCTTTACTCTCTAGGATTCTAGGGCAGAAGCCACACCTCTCAGCCCTCTCTCGCCCACTGGTCTTATTTACAAGTTCTTCTTTAGGGCAACCTACACCCGTTTTTCCTCCCAGGGCACCACTCACAGATTAAACTTTAGAGTGAACGCTCGTTTCGAAAAAAAAACATAGGAGTGAGAATTAAAATGCATCGCTTACCTTTCTATAGCGGAGAAGAAGAGTGTCTTATTCACTGTAAATGTGTGTGTATGTATGTGTGCGTGCGCTGGACGTTGTCAGTATCCAAAGTCTCCACCCACTCAAGAAAGACCCCGCCCACTCCAGGGCAACACCACCCCGTCATCAGCCACTAGCGTTTCGCGTTCTGGCCAGACCCCCGCGCGAACCAATGTGTGCATTGAATAAGCTGAGCGCGTGACACAGCTCTGAGCACACACGGTTAAAGCATTACTGACAACATGGCTGTGTACACACACAAAAACACGTTTTTACGAATTGTTTGCCCTCTACTCGTTAAACATTGACGTTATATTATGTTCTTGGCAATTAAAATAGCCCCCACGTGCTCATGGGTTTAATCGTACCGAATATTGTTTCTGATACTTGGGTCGTGTACAAAAGGTCATTGAGCAACTTTCCCTTCAGTAGACTACACGTTTTATTTGACTGTTTTTCCGACTGTGAAACGACAAGTAAGGATATTGATAAAAATGACCATAGTAAGAATAGTTTCTGCTAAAATATAGTCACCCTACTACAATAAAACCCATTAAATATTCTTTCCTAAAATGCAGTAAATTAATGTCCACGCAATGTTTTAATATATTGGATAAATGTTAAACAATTTTAAACAACAACACAAAAGTTGAAATGCATGAGTATTTAAAGAAAATTACACCCCATTGTATTTTGCCCATTCAAGCACACAGAAGTTTGTTGTCCTGCAGACTTGATCACTTTCTTTTTGTTATCATGTTCTTTTTGAAAAGGCTGATGGCATAAGAATAAGAATGCCTATTAAATCAAGCTAATAGCTCATAGCTCATGTGATAGGTATACAGTAATTATCAGAAAGCTAGGCTCAGTCACAAGATTTTACATGAGTTGGAAATTGTTATACACTCATAAAAGTTCTGGAATCTCTTTTGAAGCACATTCAGAAAATGTTCTCGTTTTCTTAAGAACCATTTTTTAAATTTGTTTTCGTTTGTTGTTGTTTAAAGGGATAGTTAAAATTCTGTCATTAATTACTCATCCTCATGTCGTTCCAAACCCGCAAGACTTTCGTTCATCTTCGGAGCACAAATGAAGAACTTTTTGATGAAATCTGAGAGCTTTCTGTCCCTTCATTGACAGTCCATGCAACTACCACTTTGACGCTTCAGAAAGTTCATAAAGAGATCATAAAACTAATCCATATAAATTGAGTGGTTTTTTCTGAAGAGACACAATCACTTTATATAATAAACAGATTGAATTTAAACTTTTATTCACATATAAACATTCATCAACTCACACAGTTGTGGTAAACGGAAGCTCAAGCATGTTCGCTTGACGTGTGAGAACCAGTGAGGTTCATTCTCGCGTTACGCAGCACGTTTTAACTTCTGCAAGAACCAGTGAGGGTCATTCTTGTGTTACGCACATTTGAGCTTCTTCAAGAACCAATGAGGTTCATTCTCGTGTGTTACGCAGCACGTTTGAGCTTCCGCAAGAGCCAATGAGGTTCTTGCTCGTGTTACGCAGCACATTTGAGCTTCCGCAAGAGCCAGTGAAGTTCATTCTCATGTGTTATGCAGCACATTTGAGCTTCCACAAAAACCAATGAGGTTTATTCTCGTGTGTTACGCAGCACGTTTGAGCTTCTGCAAGAACCAATGAGGTTCATTCTCATGATACGCAGCACGTTTGAGCAAGAACCAATGAGGTTCATTCTCATGTGTTACACAGCATGTTTGAGCTTTCGCAAGAGCCAGTGAGGTTCATTCTCGTGTGTTACGCAGCACGTTTGAGCTTCTGCAAGAACCAATGAGACTCATTCTCATGTTATGCAGCACATTTGAGCTTCAGCAAGAACCAATGAGGTTCATTCTCATGATACGCAGCACGTTTGAGCAAGAACCAATGAGGTTAATTCTCGTGTGTTACGCAGGAATGTTAGAGCTTCCGCAAGAACCAATGAGGTTCATTCTTGTGTTACGCAGCACGTTTGAGCTTCCGCAAGAACCAATGAGGTTAATTCTCGTGTTACGCAGGAATGTTTGAGCTTCCGCAAGAACCAATGAGGTTCATTCTCGTGTTACGCAGCACATTTGAGCTTCCGCAAGAACCAATGAAGTTAATTCTCGTGTTACGCAGGAATGTTTGAGCTTCCGCAAGAACCAATGAGGTTCATTCTCATGATACGCAGCACGTTTGAGCTTCCGCAAGAACCAATGAGGTTCATTCTCGTGTTACGCAGCACATTTGAGCTTCCGCAAGAACCAATGAGGTTAATTCTCGTGTGTTACGCAGGAATGTTTGAGCTTCCGCAAGAACCAATGAGGTTCATTCTCGTGTTACGCAGCACATTTGAGCTTCCGCAAGAACCAATGAGGTTAATTCTCGTGTGTTACGCAGGAATGTTTGAGCTTCCGCAAGAACCAATGAGGTTCATTCTCATGATACGCAGCACGTTTGAGCAAGAACCAATGAGGTTCATTCTCGTGTGTTACGCAGGAATGTTTGAGCTTCCGCAAGAACCAATGAGGTTCATTCTCGTGTTACGCAGCACATTTGAGCTTCCGCAAGAACCAATGAGGTTAATTCTCGTGTGTTACGCAGGAATGTTTGAGCTTCCGCAAGAACCAATGAGGTTTATTCTTGTGTTACGCAGCACGTTTGAGCTTCAGCAAGAACCAATGAGGTTCATTCTCGTGTTACGCAGCACATTTGAGCTTCCACAAGAACCAACGAGGTTCATTCTCGTGTGTTACGCAGGAATGTTTGAGCTTCCACAAGAACCAGTGAGGTTCATTCTCGTGTTACGCAGCATGTTTGAGCTTCCGCAAGAACCAACAAGGTTTATTCTTGTGTGTTACGCAGCACGTTTGAGTTTTCGCAAGAGCCAATGAGGTTCATTCTTGTGTTACGCAGGACGTTTGAGCTTCCGCAAGAGGTTTGTTTTCACACGTCAAGCCAGTACGGTTGAGATTCTGTTCAATGTTTCATACGTTTTTGGGTTGGCTATATGATTCTTTGGAGATTAAGTTCTTCAGATCCATGTATAATATTCTGGGTTCTTGAAATCCAAAGGACATTGACGCTTTTCTGTGGAACTACAGATAAAGTTCTTGTGGAACATAGAAAAGGTTATACTATATGGCATCACACTGCATGCTAATGGTTCTAATTAGAATCTTTATTTTTAATTTGCCTGTCCCTTAGATCAGTCATAAACCATGTTTTGGTACTTGCTATTGCTAGTCAGTACTATTCATTCTAGAGAGCAAAAAAATGTGCATGCCTAAGATTGCAACAAGCGACATAATTTCTTGGAAGAGAAATTGTACATTTTAAATGTGCATGTTTGCTAAGGTAACTTTCACTAATTCTAAGAGTAGACTACTATACAGATGGCCTCAAATGCAACAAAAAGCCACCATTTTGATTTTTTATGGAGTTTATAAAAAGTGCATGTTGGCCCTTTAAGCTTAAGTTATTCAACCAAATATAATTTAACACAGTTTTGTGTCAGAAATCTTCTATAAACCCATTCAAACATCTGTGATTTCCATCAGATGTATCAAGCTTTTGTATATGAGACTACTCAGTTCTTTTCAGAACCCTTTTTTTATTTATTATTATTTTGAAGAACATTTTAATAATCTTTTGTGGAATGGAAATGTTTCACTGATGTTAAAGGTTCTTCATGGAACCATAGATTTAATTTCCAACCAAGCATTTTATTTTTAAGCATGGATTCTAGAATTCTAGAGAGATAGTCTCATATACATAGACTTGACAGATCAGATGGAAATCACAGAATAAGAGTGAAGGGTCT
Source organism: Rhinogobio ventralis (assembly GCA_039654625.1). Taxonomy (NCBI): domain Eukaryota; kingdom Metazoa; phylum Chordata; class Actinopteri; order Cypriniformes; family Gobionidae; genus Rhinogobio; species Rhinogobio ventralis. Next base: position 29,604,909 of record CM077201.1, read on the forward strand.
TTGTAGAGGAAAAAAAGTTCTTCACACTACGAAAATTGTTCTTTCAAAGGTACACTATGTAACCTTTTTTGTAACAACATTCAAATAATGAGTCAATACATCATAAATCCTTCTTCCAAAACATGCTTTTGTCTTAACCTGGTTCACTACGGTATGCCTTTTATAAGTATTTATAATTTAGACCTGTCTGGATGGTTTTCACAGGAAATTACGTACACTCGCCCTTGCGAGAGTCTGCTGGCAAAAAGAGAACACGACAGAGCCTGCAATAAAAAAGTGATGCGGACATGTTGTTTTTACTTGTTTGTTTTTTTGCTCAACAGGTGAGTATGCTATTTTATGGAACAGATAAATTGCCATATGTTACTTTCTAACAGAGTTCATTGTAAAGTATTATCTATTGTGAAGGGTCATATCCACCCGCACAGTCATGCAGAGCCGAAGCACAACCAAAACAATATACTTGCACAAAATGCATGCAGTTTAACTGCTAGAGGGCCAAAAGTTACATAGTGTACCTTTATTTTACCTTTACTTCTCTACATTCCACATTGATTACCAAGTTGTTCTTTAGGGCATCTGTTTTACCTTCCAGTGTGCCCAGACACAGATGGGTGAAGGCTCATTTGTATAAGATTGTATAAAAAGTCAGCCTGTTCCCTATTCCACAGTAACTCAAATATGTTTAGTTACTTAACCAAATATACTTGACCATTTCGATCTCCATTTCCGGTTTGTACACAGAAGGCCAGATTTGAATACCTGCTGATCCGCTTCCATAAATGATTGTACAATAATGATGCCTCTCTATCTTAATGCATGTATATACAATCACTGTGACCTTTGATCTAAATTCTCAAGCGTTTGTTTGCCTTTACTAATGGCTGCTCTGGTTTGGAAGCAAACAGTCATTTTGCAGTTTCGTAACTCATATCAGAATGGCCACAAACGAGCCGGAATTCTGACCAACAGAGGGATTGTGGGAGGGGAAGTATTTACTGCCTTCCGCCATAGAGGGGATTACCCCATCAAGACAAGGAGGAGCCTGCCCAGAGACAGACAGCCCACAACCCTCAGAGCACATGGGCTTTGCCAAAATATGTAGTAACACATTAATATAGGAAAGAGATGATGGTTTATGATGCAGAATGTGGCATGATGTGCATATCAGCAGGGTTCTCTTGGATATAAAGACTATTTTTGAAAACTTTTGCACCCATCAAACATAAATAGACTATTAAATATGCACTTAGAAAGTAACAAATCAGTAGGTCTAAATTACAATTGGTCAGACATATGAATCATACATCATAAAATGCCTGGATAACACATAACACTCTTTTATGATGTGGATTGAGCTAAACTGCAAATGATCATACTGGATTCTGTCATGAGTTGGGTGTCCATTAATTGTCCAAAGCTTGTTAGAGTTCATAAATAATTCTAGCTACAAGAAACATACACTATATATTATAAGTTTTGGGATGCTTGCCTTTACATGCACATGGACTTTAATGTCATCCCATTCTTAATCCATAGGGTTTAATATGGAGTTGGCCCACCCTTTGCAGCTATAACAGCTTCTCTTTTGGGAAGGCTTTCCACAAGTGTTTTTTTGACCATTCTTCTAGCGCATTTGTGAGGTCAGGCACTGATGTTGGACGAGAAGGCCTGGCTTTCAGTCTCCGCTCTAATTCATCCCAAATGTGTTCTATCGGGGGTCAGGACTCTGTTCAGGCCAGTCAAGTTTCTCCACACCAAACTCACTCATCCATGTCTTTATGGACCTTGCTTTGTGCACTGATACGCAGTCATGTTGGAACAGGAAGGGGCCATTCCCATACTGCTCCCACAAAGTTGGGAGCATGAAATTGTCCAAAATGTCTTGGTATGCTGAAGCATTAAGAGTTCCTTTCACTGGAACTAAGGGGCCTTAAAAACAACCCCACACCATAATCCCTACACCAAACTTTACACTTGGCACAATGCAGTCAGGCAAGTACTGTTCTCCTGGTAACCGCCAAACCCAGACTCGTCCATCAGATCGCCAGACAGAGAAGTGTAATTGGTCACTCCAGAGATCACGTCTCCACTGCTCTAGAGTCCAGTGGCGGTATGCTTTACATCACTGCATCCAACGCTGTGCATTGCATTTGTTGATGTAAGGCTTGGATGCAGCTGCTCGGCTGCACTGTTTGTGAGCTAATCTGAAGGCCACACGAAGTTTGGAGGTCTGTAGCTATTGACTCTTCAGAAAGTTGGCGACTTCTGCCCACTGTGCGCCTCAGCATGCACTGACCCCGCTCTGTGATTTAACGTGGCCTACCACTTCATGGCTGAGTTGCTGTTGTTCCCAATTGCTTCCACTTTGTTATAATACCACTAACAGTTTACCATAGAATATTTAGTAGTGAGGAAATTTCACGAATGGACTTATTGCACAGGTGGCAACCTATCATGGTACCACGCTTGAATTCACTGAGCTCCTGAAAGCAACCCATTCTTTCACAAATGTTTGTAGAAGCAGTCTGCATGCCTAGGTGCTTGATTTTATACACATTTGGCCATGGAACACCTGAATTCAATGATTTGGAGGGGTGTCCCAATACTTTTGGCAATGTAGTGTACTTACTAGGATATTTTTGTGAGTCATGAGGGTTCTGATGTTGTCGTCTGTCTGAAAACTGATCTAATCATTGGCAGTAAATGCATCTCTACCTTCGGTATAACCTCATAGCCATTGGTTTGGGAATGGCTTTTGATAGAGGTCTGTGTGGGCATTAAGTTGAAGCCCTAACAAGAGTGTGTTACCTCTTCACGCATGTGCTATCTAATTTTGAGACACCATACAAAAAAAACAATCAAAACCTTGCTAAACCTGTTTTGGGTTCCCTCAGGCTCAAATCAGGTAGCAGACCTCAGCCTAAGCAGACCTAAGCTAATTAAACTCATCTTTTTATAAAACATCTGGCTATCTGGTCTGAAATGAATTCAATTTGTTTGATTTTAGCCAGAGTGTTCACTTACAGGCCTTTGGAGCACTAAAAAATGTTGTAGAATCAATAATACCATTACAGGAGGACATATTGTATCTTGCAAATCACCTTTAGAGATCCCAGGATTTCCAGACCTGTCGGCCAGTAAATTTCCATGACTTTTCTAAGAGGAGAATTTCTTAATCGTGGGAACCACTGTGATTTCAAGGGTTATGGAAATTCTTGGGTGAAACTGTGAAGTCCTCATCAAACAGTTTTTTAGCTAAAGCTTATCATTTCAATCAGCTTCAAAGGAAAGTTGCTCACCATTATCGGTTGTGTCCTTAAGCTACCAAGCCAGTAAGGGCTGTCTCAGAAAGCCGTTTTGTCACAGTTTTGCTCATCATATGGAGCATACAACGGTTTCATGGCGATTATCCAAACATATGCCAGAACCGTTGTCAGAGACAGCTGGAGAACAAGATAAATAAGTTGAGTGATAAACAGAGATGTGGTAAAGGGTATAAATTCTTGCATGCCAGTTTTTCCTGACAGGACATGAACCTTCAAATACATGTATTAGTGCTTTAAAATGTTGTCCTATATGCTGGCAAGTTGTTTGAAATGTAAACGTAACATAACACACTGTAAAACATATACAGTTTTGTGATTGGGTACCATGCTGTTTAAAGCATAAACATGTAAAGAAGCAAGAATGCTGGTCACAGTGTGACAAGTGTGACCAGTCCAATCTTAAACTGAATACATTTAAATTGATTTTTGAATATTTCAATACTTATTGAACTTCTGTTATTTTGAGTCCTCTGTAGTTTGCTGCTTGGTGCTTTGTTTAATAATATTTCGCTTTAAAACTCTGATAAACACTGCAAAAATACAAGCAATGCCTATGGCATCTAGACTAAACAAAAACATGAAGTTCACAGATTCCAGACACAACATTATTAATCTGTTTATGAAATTGTAAAACAATCTTGCTAGCATTTCCTTTAGTGTATGCATACAATTGCTCATTGCTCAAAATAACTGCAAGCAATGTAAAATGAAAGAATTATTGAATCAACAGTTTATTGATGTACAACTTTGATTCAGTTTGTGCTGCAATCAAAAAAAAAAAAGTACATTACAAAATCATTCTTTAAAAAACTCTTTCATTACACTAATGCTTTAGTGTCAGATTTGAAATTAAAGGAATAGTTCACCCAAAGCTAAAAATACTGTCATCATTTAGTCCAAGCAGATCTCTGCAGCCATTGACTACCATAAATCTGCTTGGTTACAAACATTCTTCCAAATATATTCCTTTGTGTTCAGCAGAAGAAAGAAATTCATACAGGTTTGGAACAACTTGAGCGTGACTAAATGATGACAGAATTTTCACTTTTGGATGAACTATCCCATTAACTATATTAGTATCAGTTTATAACCGTACAGGTCTCTCATATAATGGTAAATAAGAACAAATTTTAAAATATATATATATATATATTAAACAATTTACTTTAAATGTAGTAGTGTATGATTTTCCCAATTAAATAAAGCTGAAGCACCATGACAGCTCTACATCGCTGTTGTTCAGCAGTTTGGTGAAAAGGTATCGATTACATTATGTCCAATCATACAGTATCTATAAGTGTTTTCAAAATAATCAGTTTTTAAAAAAAAAAGTGCATTAGTATTGGTCAAATATACGGCATGTGTATCTACAATGCTTAAAAACATTGTCAAGAGTGTTCCGTTGTCAATAGTCCACTTTTCTAATGGAAATAGATAGTAGAATGGTCATTCCAGAATGATCGTTCTTGTAAATATTTTGAAAATAACAATAAAACATTTAAAGAAACACCTTTATAATAACAATTAAATAAAAAAATCTCTCAGTGTTTTTCATTTTACCACCTAGTGTTCCTTTAAAAAAGAATAAGCATATTGCCAAAAACCATTCTGATTGGCAGGTGGATTCAAACTGTAGCCCACCACCTTATACTGTTGCAACAGCAAATACCTGTATAATATATTCAGGTATAATACTGATAGAAATATAGAAGTCAGGCAGACATGTATGAAAAAAAATAAACATTATCAAATTCCAAGCAGCATTAACAAAGAGCTTCAAATGTCAACATTATACGTCAGTAGCAGGACATAATCTGCCTGAAACTAAGCAAATTAGTATTGGCACGGATGTGAAGCAGCATATCGCTATAAATAAAGAAAGCTGTGATGATTGTGTTAACATTTATGCGAATGTCATTGCAGATAATGCTAAAACACCAGATTTGGCTGTTCCTGAAACCCAAGCAGTGATCCAGTGAAGTGATTCAGTGTCCATAAGAAAGTGATGTTGCCTGAATGGTGCCAAGTCTCCCATTCACTTGCCGTCTTGTCTGTGTGACAGGGATCTGTAAAATTGAAAGTCTTAATTTGTGTCATTTATTCAAGAGACAAATACTGTGTTGCCAAATGTGTTGCCATTAGCCCCTTTTACACATACAGTCTTTACTGGTAAATTACCGTTAGAGATCATGTGTTAACAGGACCTTTTCAAAATTACAGTTAAATCAGTTCTAGCATTTTTCCAGTATGAGAGGTGATAACATTACCAGTAAATTACCGGTATGATGCCATGTGTGAAGAAAGAATAGGGATACCGCTATGAGCACGTATGAGGTCAGAAAGCGCTGACGTAAGAAGTTTGCTTTGTCAGAGCTGTTTACAGTAAGTTCCGTTGCTTTTAATTGAATTTCTATGTAAACATGCGCTAGATGGACATCTGACCATTGCACAGAGTCAAATCTAAATGAGGGCAATAACAATCCTCTTACCTTCCTCAGTCGTTGAGCCCCAGAGCCTGAGCGAATGGCATCCAGAAGAGCCTCTCGGGCCGCCTCTGGGTTTCCTCCAGCAGGCAGCACTAGAGGGGGCTTGGCTGGAGCTGAAAGGGGAGGTGGTGGAGGACAGAAAGCTGGAGGTGGGGGTGGCACAAAAGCAAGAGAAGTGGGAGGAGATGAGATAACATCTCTCTGGACATTTCTGTCCTCCTCAACCTTCCTGAGCTGCTCCAACTCCTTAGCTGCTCCTGATTTGGTCTAGAAGCACAACAATGACGTGGCATTTATAGTTAACTGACAATCACAACCAGGCTGCATGTAAATCAATTTTGTTTTTTAAAAAATGAACAAGCAATATACTTTATCAAACAGGTTTCCCAAACAAACACTCCATCCATCTCCCAACTAGTTCCAATGTTGCAGTACAGTGATTGGCGACCCCTAACAACTTAATTAAGCTGTGTACCATGTAAAGGCATGGTCATTTACCTTTGCTCCACGTAATTTTGTGGACAAAATCACAGGAATCTTAATAGGAATCTTAATAGGAATCTGTACAAAGAATTTTAGCTGATGGATTTTCAGTGGCAGTGAAATTTCCCTATGTGAATATTGAGATTGTTTGTCGTGTAAAAGTACGGAAATATTTATCTTAACTTATCTTAATATGAGAACTTCACAGATAACTTCACATCAGGTTCAAGATGATCACGCAAATTCCCTGCGATGACCAACAGAAAGCAGCTTATTTTAAAGTGAAATTTTGCTGATGTGTCTGCGCTTTGTGTAACACTGTAAGTCATGTAAGGGTATGGTCGCATTTACTGTTGCTTAGAAACATTTAGAGGGTGAAACAGTCATTCCAATAGGAATCAGTGCGGTCAGGAATTTTGTAATGCTGAAAATTCTCTCACAAAAACTTTAAATTGGGTTAAAGATGGTTACCAAATCTGCCATGTTGATGAACAGAAAGCTTTTTAGTTTGAAGGTGACTTCTGTATTTAGTGCATCGCTACACTATTGACAATGGACCTTTTTTGCCCATTATATCTTGCTAGTTTGACTAATTCAAGTCTTACTAATATTTAGCTTACCTTCTTCAGTCTGGCAGAGTTGCTTGGGGCTCTTATTGCTGAAAGAAGTGCAGAATGCTCATTTTCTGCATCATTGTAAGATGGCTTCTTAACTGTGCAGCTGGTAGACATGTCAGATACCTGGACAATATGAAAAGCAATATAATACAACTATATTTTACTACAATGAAATTGTTTTTAAGAATCCAAGCTTAAGAGAATGGTCCAGAAAGCTGATAAATATATGTTCATGCTGTGACTCACAGTTTACCTTTTTGAGGCGTTCAATGCCCTCTCCAGACTGAATGGCCTCCATTAGAGAGCTGTGGACAGAAGTTTCCTTTTGGACAGGCTTAAAAATTACAGGCTTGAACTTCTTAACTGGTCCAAACACATTACCCTGGTCTGGTTCAGACGGAATCTCAGATTTGTATAACTCTGGCTTCTTTGTAAGTGGTGGACGTGTGGTGTCTGTTGGCGTCTTTCGAGCAGAGGAGGTGTCTGGGAACTTATTGATTGATGTGGCTTCTTCAGAGGAATATTCCATGTGTTTAATGTAAGCAGACACATGTGTTGAGGGTGGGATTTTGTTGTTTAAGGGATGTGAGTCCAGAGATTTGTTTCTGTCTTTATCAATACTGTTTATCCTCTCAGAACTTGTCGGCTTTTCTGCAACATGACTGGGGTAACTTTGCAGGCATTTAGGATGTCCAAAAGGAGGCACAGAATTGTCAGGGGGTTTGAAAGTGGTAGCAGGTTTGTGTATGTTTGTAGGTCTAACCTCATTATTAAACAGTTGATTGACAGGTTTTTTGACACCAACAATGGGCTCTGATGGCGCCTGCATGATAACTACTTTAGTATTGGGAATGCTATTGTTTTTAGCAATGGCAGAAGCTACGTATTGGCTGGAGGTTCTTCTGGGGGGTATAAGAAAAGAGAGATCACGCCTTTCAGCTGTGAAAGAGTGATTCTCTACATGTTCTGGGAATGAAGGCTTACTTGCCACTACAGATATGGGCTTCCTTTCCAATATAATGACCTCTTTGTGTGTTTCCTCAGGAGGTGTTTTCAGTGAAAGTTTAGAGACTCCAGACACAATTAAGGGTTTGAACACATCAGTATCTCTATTGTTTACTATGGGTCCTTGGTTGGACACAGTTGATTGGTCTTGCTTCTCTGCAGTGCTCCAAAAGGCTTTGGCTTTGTCCAATGGGGATTTTTCTGCACTAGAATCCACAACAGGATTGCCGTTTTTTGCTGGGCCACTGGAAATCTGTTTCCCTGTAACCATGTTGCCCTGTTCATCAATCTTAATGGCACCTAGGACTAGAGAGCCTGTAGGCTTGGTCTGGGACACAGCCGGTTTTGGAGGGATGACTGTGAAGGTTTTCATACCAAATCGAGAGAGAGGACTTTGGGTGATCTTACCCTGAGTTGTCAGGACTCTGGTAATAGGTGTCCTGTCCTCATAAGCAGTCTCTGTACTGAACCTCTGGACCATAGGTGCAGATTTTAGTCTCTCGTCAGGAACCTTTTGAACGGTTTGAACAGCAGGACGCACAACACTTTTCTGACTCTTTAGTTCTTCAGTTTCAGCTTTACTCTTAGTCTCTGAGCTGAAGACTGCTTTCTGTTCCATATTGTAGATGCGCTTAGTGTCTTGTGACAACTTTTCATTGATTAGAGATGGACTTGGTGTTTTCTCAATAACTGTGAGTGTAGTCTCTTCTGACTGTTTCTCTATGTCTGGAGATGGACTTTTGCATTTCTCCTCTGTCAGGCAGGCATTGTTGTTTTTGTTTTGGATAGCTTCACATGACTGTCTGGTGATGTTTTGTGTGCTGCTCAACAATTCTGCCTCACACTCGCTCATGATGAACCGGTCATCATCAAGAACTTCATCAATGCTTGTTACTGGAATGTCCATGTCAACAATGGACACAGGTATTTCATCATCCACAAACACAGATGCTCCTCCTGAGTGATTTATGTCTAATGTGCAGGGAAAGCACAGTTAATAAATAACTAGTCATTCATAACAGTGTTCATGGTATGGCAGCTAAACTGCCAGGAAACATGTTTACCTAAATTATTTCCTAGTAATTCACAGAATGGATAACTGGAAGAAGAAAATAGGACGATTTTAAAGGATCATGAAACACTTAAGTACATTCAAAGTCAACTTTAGTATCCATCTAGGAGAAAAGTGTTTCGTTTTAAGCTTTTTTGCAACATTTTTGGTTTAAAATCTTCATTGTCTCAACATCACATGATGTTTTCTTACACCTATAGTACATAAATGACCAGTATCTCATAATTATTCATGAGACTTCAATGCAAAGTACAAATGTAAACAGCTGTGCATTTATTTGTGCATTAAATTATGGCTGTATACTTGTTCATTTTGTTGCATGTAATGGGGAATTGCAGCATGCATTTGTGGGAATCGTAACTCTATGCGAGTGAAATAAAACGGTCTGAATCAGAAGAGGCTGTTGTGTTGCCTGTATTCACCCTCCACTCCGCCACTTACCACACACCATGTATCTTTTAAAACTATGGAGAAAACTAACAGGGGGTTTCATGACCCTTTAAAGTATTAATGAGGAAGCAGAGTTTATCCATGAGTAATTTACCTGCCAGATTTGCATCTAAATCAGCCAAGGTGAGGTGTATCTGTGCAGTAATCTCTGGATCTTCTTCATATCCATTTTGTCTCTTGATTGACTGCAGTCCTCGCTGAACATTTCCACTACTGAAAAATCAATAAATCATTTCAGCTAGTTGTGTATTTGTAACAAGCAAATAAAAGAAGTTATTTTGTGCCTTCAGTGTACCAACACATTCTCACATACAAGGTTTGAGTCAGTGTTCAATATCAACTGGACGAACATAACTAATACATGACATTACAGTATAAGATCTACAATATTAGATGGAACTCTTCATCCTGTGCTCATTCAGGTTTAGACCCTATACCTATTTATCAACAATAAGGATTCCACCAATTTTCTCAACTCTTTATTCCGAACCCAACTCCTGAGCTTTCTTTGCACTTAGCAAAAAAAACAATCCCATTACTTAAATACATTCACTAGTCACTGCAAAACAATTGGGTGAGGTGTGGAGATGAGAACACAAGCCTAGAAAAATGTGTTTTAACAAAGTGGAAAAGGCTGATTTACAGATGACCGAGTGGAAAAACGAATAGCCCTTTCCTGGAAAAAGAAAAGAGTGTGAGAAGACAGTATGGAGTCCCATAGTGGAGACAGAGCTGGAGCGAGGAGCTTGAGGTGAGGCTGCAGGCTTTGGCGGAGAATCCGTACACATACATCTGGAACAGTCAGCACTTTCAGCTCCATAAAGCAAAGTTTTAAAAAGCCAGACTCCTCAGTCAGCCCTGGAGGAACACTGGCTGGCTGGAAAAGAATAAACGTGAGACTGGCTGAACTGTGGGAATGAATTGATGGTGGTAAACAGAGAGAATGAGAGAGATAAATCCTTTGCTCTGTCTCCACTCTGCCTGGGAGAGCTTTTGATTCCTGTCCAGCACAGAAATAAAAGCCCAATGAACGTATTGATCTTATGGAGTTCAAACAATGTGTGGTAGATCAGGTGTGGTGAATATGACCGTTTGTTGTTTAAATGTAAAATATCTGAAACAGCAATAAAAAACATTTCAAATCCAACTCAGATATGTGGATAAAACGTTTCAGTGCCATGTTTCCTTCTACTTCATTGTTTTTATACCAATCCCTAGAAAATCCAGCTACAACCAGCTTGAAGGGATAGTTCACTCAAAAATGAAAATTCTGTCTTTATTTACTCACCCTCATGTTTTTCCAATCCCGTAAGGCCTTCGTTTATCTTCGTAACACAAAATAAGATATTTTTGATGAAATCCGAGAGCTCTCTGATCCCTCCATAGACAGCTATATAATTAACACTTTCAAGGCCCAGAAAGGTAGTAAAGACATTGTTAAAATAGTCCATGTGACTCCAGTGGTTTAGCATTCATTTTATAAAGTGATTAGAATACTTTTTGTGTGCAAAAACAAGCAAAAATAATGACTTTATTCAACAATTTCGTTCTAGCCTGTGTCAGTCTCCTACACAGTTTATGTTTGTAAATAAAATGCAGTTGTAACACGCATGCGTCGTGGTGCTCACGTGAACAGCATCGGCTGTCGTAGAACTCGAAAGCGCTGCACTGCTTACAACAAAAAGTATTCTCGTAGCTTCATAAAATTAAGGTTGAACCACTGTTGTCACATGGACTATTTTAACGATGTCTTTCCTACCTTTCTGGGCCTTGAAAGTGTTAATTAAAAAGCTGTCTATGGAGAGGTCAGAGAGCTCTCGGATTTCATCAAAAATATCTTTATTTGTGTTTCAAAGATGAACTAAGGTCTTGCAGGTTCGGAACGACATGAGGGTGAGTAATTAATGACAGAATTTTTGGGTGAACTATCCCTTTAAAGTCAACCTGACACTATCACTCAGATCTGACACTATTTACTTAATAACCATTAATGGTCTTGTGCAAGATTCAGCACATTATTTTGAAGAAAAATACTTTTCTTTATAATCTTTTATCAAAATTTTATAACTTGCTCTACCTCTGAACAAATTTTTTCCTTTACTGCTAACATCATACGGGCTATTGGTGTTAACCAATTAATGTCAGTTAATTTTAACTACTAACCAAATATCTATTTAGCCATTGTTTCAGGCTACTAATAAACACTTGCATTCTAGTCTGGTTCGCATCTGGTTTGGAGTGCCCACTTTTCTCATGGAATATCCGTGAATAATTTCACTTGGAATAAGGGAAGCAAATTTCAATAAGCAAAATGGGTCAAAAGTGCAATTTCATGTTGACTCTAGGGTGGTAGCTGTTTTCTTGAACATGGAACAATTGTTCAAACTACTTGTTGGCAAGTCCAAGCTGGTTTAGATGCTTGACCAGCCAAACTACACTCACCTAAAGGATTATTAGGAACACCTGTTCAATTTCTCATTAATGCAATTATCTAATCAACCAATCACATGGCAGGTGCTTCAATGCATTTAGGGGTGTGGTCCTGGTCAAGACAATCTCCTGAACTCCAAACTGAATGTCAGAATGGGAAAGAAAGGTGATTTAAGCAATTTTGAGCGTGGCATGGTTGTTGGTGCCAGACGGGCCGGTCTGAGTATTTCACAATCTGCTCAGTTACTGGGATTTTCACGCACAACCATTTCTAGAGTTTACAAAGAATGGTGTGAAAAGGGAAAAACATCCAGTATGCGGCAGTCCTGTGGGCGAAAATGCCTTGTTGATGCTAGAGGTCAGAGGAGAATGGGCTGACTGATTCAAGCTGATAGAAGAGCAACTTTGACTGAAATAACCACTCGATACAACCGAGGTATGCAGCAAAGCATTTGTGAAGCCACAACACGCACAACCTTGAGGCGGATGGGCTACAACAGCAGAAGACCCCACCGGGTACCACTAATCTCCACTACAAATAGGAAAAAGAGGCTACAATTTGCACGAGCTCACCAAAATTGGACAGTTGAAGACTGGAAAAATGTTGCCTGGTCTGATGAGTCTCGATTTCTGTTGAGACATTCAGATGGTAGAGTCAGAATTTGGCGTAAACAGAATGAGAACATGGATCCATCATGCCTTGTTACCACTGTGCAGGCTGGTGGTGGTGGTGTAATGGTGTGGGGGATGTTTTCTTGGCACACTTTAGGCCCCTTAGTGCCAATTGGGCATCGTTTAAAGGCCACGGCCTACCTGAGCATTGTTTCTGACCATGTCCATCCCTTGAACACCATGTACCCATCCTCTGATGGCTACTTCCAGCAGGATAATGCACTTGTCACAAAGCTCGAATCATTTCAAATTGGTTTCTCGAACATGACAATGAGTTCACTGTACTAAAATGGCCCCCACAGTCACCAGATCTCAACCCAATAGAGCATCTTTGGGATGTGGTGGAACGGGAGCTTCGTGCCCTGGATGTGCATCCCACAAATCTCCATCAACTGCAAGATGCTATCCTATCAATATGGGCCAACATTTCTAAAGAATGCTTTCAGCACCTTGTTGAATCAATGCCACGTAGAATTAAGGCAGTTCTGAAGGCGAAAGGGGGTCAAACACAGTATTAGTATGGTGTTCCTAATAATCCTTTAGGTGAGTGTATAGTACCTGCAGGCAGAGTAGGGACATATCTGCTAGGGGTGTGAATCTTTAGGCACCTCACGATCCGATCTGATTCAGATTCTTGGAGTTACAATCTGATTTCAAAACAATATCAGATGTTTTGTCCTGTTTGTACATCCTCCTGTGCAATGAAGCCCGCGATTGCCCTTTTCAAACTTTCTTTATTATATGGAAGGTTCGAGGGTTTGTGTGTGTGTGCATGTAAAATTGGAAGGAAGCTGAATTTGGTTGTTTCTAGAGAGCACAGAGTGCCATCGTGCATCTGCAGTTAAAAAGGAAACTCAGAATTTCAGAATAGATTTCTGAAATAGAGTTTCAGTATCATTGAAGAGAGAATCATGATGCATTATAGAATCGATTTTTTCTCCCACCCCTAATGGCTGCAGTGGTAGACTCTCTTGAAGTAGCAAAAAAACTGGATGTAGCTGGATTTTTCAGGGTAACGAAATACACATACAAAGACTTGATGTGATATTTGGTGTGCTAAACATATGAATTGTAAAACCGCTGTTAATGTGTCTATTCAGACCAAATTTATTCATGAAGAGGTGTTCTGATATCTTGTCAATCGAACTACGAAGATACTGGCCAACCGGTATTTTTTGCTTTTCTAGAAGCGTCACCTACTGTCAGAGAGTGGCATTGCAAAATCAGACTTTTTCAATCATCAAAAAAAAAAAAAAATTTTTTTTTTTACTGAACATTAGTGTTGGTGTGAACAGGCCTGTGCCAGAGGCTTTTGTTTGTTGTGGTGGTCTATAACTAGAGTAAATGTGTGCATACCTTTTTCTGGAATCCCAGGTCGCACAGCCCTCATCGCTGTCACTGGAAGAGTCTTTGGACTTTGCAGGTAGTGCTGAGCCACTGTTTAGAGACATGATGTCCACAGGTGACACAGATTGTATCCTTTCAGAGGGAGAGACTGGGCCAGACTCTTCGGCCATGCCCTCTGATGCTGCATAGCCCTGGTCTGCAAAACTCTCACTGCTGGCCACGGACACTGTTTCCACTTCCTGCTCTGCCATCCTCTCTGACACAGACTCATGAGCTGAATGCAGCCAGGCTGAAAGGGAATGTCATAAAATGTCACTGTCATTAATGCCAAAATGCAGAGTTCCTCAAATCTGGTCCTGAATGTCCACTGTTCTGCAGAGTTAAACAAGCTAATCAAGACCTCCAGAGTTATTGGCTGTGCCCAAAGGCTGAAAAATGCTGCCTCCACAGGCATCATATGGAGGAAGGAAGGCAACAAGACACGTCCGAAACCAATGATAGAGACACATCCTGTCTACTGAGATACCTTCATCTGATCATGGCGTCTGAAAGTTGCAGTTGGTAGTCAGTTTGTGTATAAATTGTGTATAAATGTTTGACCAACAGTCATTTCTAGCGAGAAATTAGTATTGGAGTAATTAAATGTTTGCTTAGTTGTCATCAATGCTCACTTTGTTTTGTTCTAGATCATTATGCTGCCTCCAAAGCCTGTCCGAAATAAGTTTCCTTTCGAGGGAACTCGCATAGCGTCTAACGACACTTTGGGGACGCTCCCTTAGCATAGCGCCTCTGAAGTATGAATGAAATCTTATTCCAATCCTGATTGGTGTTGCGTCATGACGTAGTATAAGCTACAAAGGGAAGCCGGCACATAGTACAGACAGCTTTCGCTCTTCAGCAAGTGCTCTGTGTATCTTGTGTGTCTTATTTGATTATTTGTGTCTTATTTGTGTGTCTTATTTGATGAAGTCTAAGCATGGCGAGTGAGCAGTACAGGAGATGTGTGCATCCGTGCCCGCATTTCATTACGGGCTCGAAAACACATCAACTGTGTGTGCAGTGTTTGTGCGTGCAGCACGCTCGGCGTAGATCATGGGGCTCGCAGATGGACTTGTCAGCGGGATTTGAGACTGCCGAGGCATCTTCTCAGTCCTTGTCTGACAGTTCAGATGTTCTCCCTCCCTGCGTGGAAGCAGCTTCTTCCCCCAGGGTAGAGAACCCGATGGTCTCCAAAATGAAGCTAGGCCGCAGCATCACTGTAAAGCAGTTTCAAAGACTGCTGGGGCTCATGGCAGCAGCGTCCAACATAATACCATTTGGCCTGCTGCACATGAGACCCCTACAGTGGTGGCTGAAAACCAAGGGGTTTTCCTCGATCCGTATGATCAGGGTAACACGCAGATGCCTTCGTTCCCTTTCCAAATGGAAGAAACCTTGGTTTCTGTCCCAGGGGCCAGTGTTGGGAGCGTCATGTTGCTGGAAGTCCGTTTCAACAGACGCCTCCCTCACTGGCTGGGGCGTGGTCATGGACGGCCGCTTTGCGAGAGGTCTGTGGGAGGCCCGGCATGTTGGCGGTCTACAAAAGCTTTTTCCCGGACCTCCGCGGCCACCATGTCCTGATACGGGCAGACAATATGTCAGTAGTCTCGTATATAAATCGTCAGGGGGGTCTGAGGACGCGCCCTCTATGCAGACTGGTGCATCAGATCCTCCTGTGGTCCCAGGGGAAACTGTCGTCTCTTAGAGCGATGTATGTCCCCAGGGACCAAAATCAGGGAGCAGACATCCTGTCGAGGCAGGGGCTGAGGCCCGGGGAATGGAGACTTTACCCAGAGGTAGTGAAGACCATGTGTGAGAGGTTCGGCCCAGTGGAAGTGGATCTATTCGCGTCTCGAGGGACGTCCCACTGTCCACTGTGGTTTTCTCTCACGCATCCAGCCCCCCTGGGGTTGGATGCCATGGTGCAGACGTGGCCGAGGCTGCGTCTATATGCATTTCCCCCGCTCGCTCTGCTCCAAGGAGTCTTGGAGAGGGTCCGCCGAGAAGGGATCAGTCTACTTCTAGTAGCCCCCTATTGGCCGGCCCGAGTACGGTTCTCAGACATCATAGCACTGCTAGCTGGCTTTTCAAGGCACAATATTTCACTCCCGGCCAGAGTTGTGGTAGCTCTGGGTCTGGCCCCTGAGGGGGCCCGGTACCTAGAGGCTGGCCTATTGGCAGGTGTAGTTGAGATCATACCATACTGGCCCCTGGGGAAGCACCATTTGGTTGTATGTTTCCTCCGTGGAACTCGGAGGATGAGGTCTGTGACTCGCTCCAGAGTCCCAACTTGGGACCTGGCAGTGGTTCTCGAAGGGCTGTCTGCAGTTAGGGCATTGAGAATTTATTTGGAGAAAGTCAGACCAGTTGTTGATGTGCTTTGGCTCACCCAAGAAAGGACTGCCTGCTTCAACTCAGACAATCAGCAATTGGATTGTCCAGGCTATAGCCACGGCCTATCAGATGCACAATTTGCCTTCACCTGTGGCTGTGAGGGCTCATTCCACCAGAGGCATGGCGTCCTCGATGGCCCTCCTTTCTGCAGTCCCGCTTCAGGAGATCTGCGAGGCGGCTGGGTTGGCCACCCCGCACACCTTCATCAGATTTTATAGTCTGCAACTCCCTGCGACGCCTGGCGCAAGGGTGCTCGCGTTCTAAGTGTGCCTGGTGTCCAGCTTCACACTAGGGCAGGCGTGGTCCTATGTGTGGCATAGTGGGTATTTGTTCCCCAAAGTGTCGTTAGACGCAGTGTGAGTTCCCTCGAAAGGGAACATCTCGGGTTACGACTGTAATCCTTGTTCCCTGAGAAAGGGAACAAAACACTGTGTCTACGGAGTCCCTTTGTAGCTTCCGTGTGTGCCATCACATACTAAGTCATGACGCAACACTAATCAGGATTGGAATAAGATTTCATTTATACTTCAGACGCGCTGCGCTAAGGGAGCATCCCCAAAGTGTCAGTAGTTGCAGTGTCTCATTCCCTTTCTCAGGGAACAATGGTTACAGTCGTAAGCCGAGACATCTTGTAAGGTACCGGCAAAGTCATTGCCTGATAGGGCAGCGAGGAAACAAGTCAGCTGCCTAAGCTTTCAGACACAGCCACTAGAAATTTGATCAGGGTTTGAGCTAAACTCTGCAGGGCAGAGGGCCTCCAGGGCAGGATTGAAGGAACCCTGCCATAATGGGTCAGTACTTCGGATATGGTTAATTATGTAACATGCTTCATAAAGTCACCAGAACCAAAAGAACACAATTAGTGCAAAACGTGCCTGTACACACTCTCTGTGGAATGCATGTGGAAAGGAAAGGATAAAAGGAAAAATATGGTAAATCTACAGGCACACATAACATTCTAGACTATCGATCACTATTTACTATCAAAATTGTTGCATCATGATGCAGTCCTCAATATTACTTTTGAACAAACTCCTACATTCGTGTTACCATTAAGCAATTTTGGCCACCTGAGATTGGCAAAATATTTCTCATTGTAGGACAAAATCTTTGATCACTAGGTGTGTTACCATCTGCCGATTGAATGTTCCTAAAAGGTGTCAACGGGATGACAAAGTCTTGGCTACATGTGTGTCGTACATTGTGCATCTGACATAAAACAGAGTTGATGTTGCACAATATGCCATGGCTTCTACCCAAGATCTCACTGGAATTATATTGTACAGTCTAACAAGCCATGGCCCAGTGATATATAAAATGTTGGATATATAGTACATCCTACTTTACCTTTGTGCATACAGTAGTATACTCAAGTAAAACAGTATATAACACTATACAAAACACTGTATAAATAAATTTGACTAGATTTTTTGTGTATCTTGAAGTTGTGTCAAATTTATTTATATGTTTTACGTGAGAATACTACTTTTTACAGCACATATGGGCCCAACTTTACCCTAAGAATTAATCTTAAGATCATTACTTTTCCTGGATCGTTTGTTGAAGTTTGTTGAGATGTGTGCAATTAGTTATGTGGATGGACTTTTGTTGCTGGCAGACAATAAAATGTTTGGTTGTTGTTTGAATTGCATTTGTGCATTTTTGTCTCATTTTTGTAATGTCTTTCATTACAATGATTATTTGATGTCTTCTTTTTGCTAATTGAATAATTGGTTAGTTTGCTGATTGTCTTTTATCAGGTGTGAGGATTTGCTTTGTGAATGTAAAATCCTTTATAAATATAAAATACAAATCCCTTGTTTAGTCAAAAGGTTGCAGTTTATTAAAGTTTCGTGGGTACAAATAAAGTTTTTTTCATTACTTAGACAATAAAATGGACAAAAAAGACTTAGAAGTAGCCATCTCTAAGGAAAAAACACTTACAACATCTTAGCGCCTTGAAGTTTTGTAAAGACAAACACAAAGCCAAAATAATTTAGCTGCTCTTTTTAGGCCTAAACAGATCTGATCTGTATTTTCTCTGTTTCTTGTATATGGAAAATGAGATGGTGAATAAAATCAAATGGAATGTGGGTCATGGATTAACGCCAAACATAACAAAGAGATAAGGGAAGTTTTAATTGAGGAACCTAAGGATGAACTTGGTGTGTTGTGAATGTGTGTGTATGTGTTCAGGTTTGGTAGTTAAGTTGAAGAGAGGCCTGTTCCTGGATTCATTGTGACTCACAAGCTCTTTCCCAACCCTTTCCCAGCAGAGCTCATATATACGCCAGCTGCAACCACAGAGAGAGTTTATGTGCATGCGTACACACACACACTCACTATCGATTAGTGGCACATGGCATCTTGTGTCATGAGTAAACACTGTCACATCCACAAAATTAGACATTTTCCTGAAATCAGAGCCACACTTCTAAGTCTGATATTGTTGACATCTTGATTACAAACACACCCATGCAATGATCTCACCAACAGACCAACGTGCAACATGAAGAAGAAAAAAAAAAACACCTTACGTTGTGGCCGTTATCTTCCCAAGAGACAAATCACAGTGGTGTTCCTCTGTACTCAATCTTTGGTTTATTTCCAGAGCAATCTGGCATTAGATGCATACTTGCAACAGGAGCCATAAGAAGCATTTAATTAAATTTCTTAATTCCTAAGAAATTAATAGCACAAAGCAATGGATTATAATAAACTGTAGTTATATAATGTCCTGCAGTGAGGACTCACACTGACCACACAGTTTAAGAAAACCATCACAAATCTACAATATTCAGAATGAATGACTACTTTGTAGTCAATTGACTAGTTTGGTTTGCACCACATGACATTACAAACTGAACTAACATTGCCTAGCCATAAAAAGGTAAAATTATCGTATTGAATGTTTTATTAGACTTGTTGACTTTGACACAGTCAAGGGTCTGCAGAAACCCTCTCTTTAATAGAGTGCTGCAGGGACGATGTATTATTGTAGGCCAACCCGGAAGTATCTCTCTGGTTCTCTTGACAAAAACCCAATATAATTTTTCCATAGGCTTTTGAAGTATCATGTTTTGTCAATCAAGATAATAAAAAAAAAAGAACAACTTTTATGCATTTTGATGCCTAAATACAATTGCCATTGTAACCTTAGGTTACAAAACTAACTACACCATGGTAGCTCGACTTCCACGTCACCACCACCAAGCTTCCGACAACTCTTTTAGTCTATATTAAAAAAATATTTTAAATTAGATCAGTGTAAATTAGATCGGTTTACAGGAGCGCGATTATAGTGGGCAGTGCTCTGCTGGCTTCAAGCCAGGATGAGCAGGAAATGGCTGACGAAGGCGAAGAGGAAGAAATAACTGAGCCTTCTCATTCTGCCTGCTCCATGTAGAGTTATTGGAGGTTATGGAACGTGCTTCGGGCAGACTATATCTGCCTTGGAGGCACGAGAAGGAGGGAGTTGCTTGTGGCAGATTAGACAAACAATTTCTATCTGGACATAACTTTTTCTTTTTACATAATGTACATACTGACTAGTTTGGCTTTTCACAAATTGCTGTACTGACAGTGATGAGTGAAATCAACTTAAATATGTTGAATATGAAGTGTCTTTGTTATAAGCAACATATTAAACTATAGGATGAACATTTATATGGTCTATAATATAACATAACTATATATAATATGTTTTAAAGTACTATGAAGGTTTAGACAAGATTTATTTGGCCTGTTTTGGATAGTGTATGAACTGTTTGCTGTAAACTACTGCCTCATCAATAAAGCTTTTGTTTGCGAAATTTCTTGTTATGCGTCTATACGACATGTCGTTAACAGAAGTCACACAGCTGATGTCACAAATTCTAACTGAATCTGAATTCAACAGTTTTGAGTCTGCTGTTACTTCTGAACTACAACATGTCAGTAAAGGCGATATGAGAGAAGGTGTTAAAAAATATCATGGGACCCAAAATAGACTGGTCTAGAATCACTAACTGTGTGCAAAGAAAAGAAGAAACTGTTAGTGAATACACTGAAAGATTTTGTCAGTCAGCTGTAACATACAGTGGAATAGTTGATGATTCTGAATGTGTGCAAGATGACAAGGGACCCTTAGTCGCACCTGGTCAGATGGCCTTTTAGCCGAGTACAGAAAAGCATTGCCATTCCTAGATCTAACTTGGTCTAACAAAACCCTCAAAACTAACCTAGAAAGGTTAGCTACATGGGAAAGAGATGCTGATGTTAAGGCAAAAGTGAGAGCAGCAGCAGCTACGTTTAGCACAAGGAATTCAGACAACAGATAGTAAAGATATAGTGCGAGATAGTAAAAGAAATACTATGCATAACTCTGTTCCTTCTCAGCCCGCATACAATCCTGAAGTAGTTCCACCAGGGTACACTGAAACTTTAGGACAGCTCGCTCAGGCTCTTCTAAAAGCACAAAAAGAACAGGAAAAAAAACGAATTGTTGGGGCTGTGAGTAGCTACCTTTCCCCTGTAATCCATCACAATGACAAGATAATTTTTTGCTTGATACAGGTGCAGAAATTACAGTAATTCCTACAAAATTGGCTGAAGGTTTAAACATTCCATACAAGAAAACTAAATTTGTTTAACTGGTGTAATAGGTGAAGATTCTGTTTTGTATGAAACGCCGTCCATAGAGGTACAGTTAGGCCTGAAGACTCTGACTACAAAATTGCTATGTGCTCCATTAAATACAGGTGCAGTTCTAGGCATGGATCTACTCAGACAAGTACATCTAACTTTAGACATGTCCTCAGAATCTGCTAGCATAAAAATGTATAATAAGTTTCTACCAATAGTGCAACCACTACTGAGTATGCTTTCTTACAGAATCATCCAATTTGGGCTAAAGACAAGGATGATTCTGGGTTTTTGACAGGCGTAGAACCAGTCAAATTGACAGGAACTCCACCTCCTGTAACCAAACAATATCCGATCAATAAGGAAGCTATACAGGGAATCAAACCTATTGTAGAAAAATTGCTGAGGCAAGGAGTGCTAGTTAAAACTAACAGTCCCTGTAACTCACCCATATGGCCCATCAAGAAATCCAATGGGTCATGGAGACTCACCATAGACTACAGAATAGCCAATAAACATATTGATAAAATCACCCCCCTAGTAGCAGATCCATCTACAATTTGTAATGGCTTACCATTAGATTGTAAGATTTTTTCACTAATCGATATGTCTAATGGATTCTTTTCTGTACCCTTGCACCCTGACAGCCAGCCATGGTTAGCTATCACAGTTGACTTTGAGCAATTCAAGTGGACAAGGTTGCCACAGGGATTTCAGAATTCTCCAACCATATACCATCAGGCTGTCAGACGTGATATGTGTGACCCAGTCAAACAGTCCACTATGATTCAATATGTCGATGATATTTTGATCACCTCTACAGATCACAAAGTACATCAAACTGAATTGGAAGCATTGTTGGACTATTTGCAGAAAAGAGGACACAAATGCAGCTTTCACAAAGCTCAAATTGCTAAAAACCAAGTCACATTTCTAGGTCAAACAAATTGGTTAACAACCCTCACAGCCCCGAACATTGTTTTACAGCGTGCGCCAGTCACAAACCCATCCTCATGTATGATGTCTGCAATGACATAGAGGATGAAGGAGAAATGACTCACGATTGTGTTACGCTTACATACGCAGCTACGAGTGAAATAGCAGAAACTCCCATTGATAATGCAGAACTGGAGCTGTTTGTTGATGGTTCAGCTCAAGTGATTGAAGGTAACAGACGAGCAAGTTATGCAGTCACTTCCACCACTGAAGTGGTAGCTTCAGGTCGTCTTCCAGATCACTTTTCACCTCAAGCTGCAAAACTAGTAGCCTTAACTAGGGCATGCACGCTAGCTTCAGGATCGGTTACAATTATCTACACTGATTCCAGGTATGCTTTTGGGGTAATTCATGATTTTGGTGTCATTTGGCAAAGTAGGCAGTTTCTAACTTCTGCTGGATCCCCCATTAAGCATGCTGGATTAGTAAAAGAGCTAATGTTTGCCATGAAACTTCCAAAGAAATTAGCGGTGATCAAAGTGAAAGCACATCTCACAACTAATACTATGGAAGCTAAAGGTAATGCTCTTGCTGATGTAGCTGCTAAATTTGTTCCTATGCAGCTGTACAAGTGTGTTCAGGTAGTACAGAACAGAAGACAATTCTGCCTCCTGAATCAATCATTGATCTGCACAAAGACGTTCCTCAATTTGGGTCACAGTCGTCCAACAACAATGAATCACAGGTTCTCAAATCAATGGTGGAATCCAAAATTCAGAAATGTAGCCACCGAAACAGATGCGTTACATGTCAGAAAAATAATGATGTGCCAACAGCAACTACAGCAGCAACACATACCCCAGCTCCACCAGGACCATTTTGTCACCTGCAAGTAGATTACATATCGTTGCCTCCTTGTAAGGGAAATACTGAAGTTTTGGTAGTAATAGACAAGTTCTCGAGATGGATAGAAGCTTATCCAACAGGGCGTGCTACAGCTGCACATACTGCTAAATGTCACTGATTTCATTCCCAGATTACCAGATTCCATTGACTCAGATCAGGGTAGACACTTCACAGGACAGGTAGTCAAGGAAGTGTCTAAAATGTTGAAAATTAAGTGTAATCTTCACTGCCTCTACAGGCCACAAGCATCAGGACAGGTTGAACGAGCGAACAGAACAATCAAAACTAGGTTAAGCAAAATGCATCAGGAAGGAGTATCATGGGTTGAGGTGCTGCCAGCGGTACTGTGTAGTATGAGACCGTCACCTAACAGATCCGTAGGACTGAGCCCTCATGAAATTATTACAGGACGCCCAATGCAGATGCCAGGTGCGATTGATCTTAGAAATGCTGATGTACACATTGCCTCAGATGCCCTGATCACTTACTGTGAAAACCTCACAAAGGCAGTACAGAGTGCCAGAGAGAGAGTTGAGTCGTGTTGGCAGACTCCACCAGAAGGTGGATCCCAGGTCAGTGGGTGATGATAAAATCATTCAGAAACAAGCCGTTAGAGCCTAAGTGGCATTGACCACATCAAGTCATGTTGATTACAGCAGCTGCAGTGTTGTGTCAGGGAAGGAAAACATGGACTCATGTGTCACACTGTAAAGTTGTTCCCCCACCTACAGGGATAGGATAGGACACACAAACCAGTGAGGAGCCCAGGAAATAACCGAATGCAACAGGCTTCGGGGGCCAATCCCGCGGTGAAGATTCACTCATAGGCCTTCCCCCACCCACTAGTCCATCCTTACCTCACTGTTCTTTAGGTGTCGCAGGAATTAAAAAAATAGGGAAAGAAGGAACAACAATAGCAGACTCAGATTGAACAGAGGATACAACCCTAATGTTTTTTAGTCTTTTACAACAAATACTGCTCTGTTGTCTGTTGTTTTCTTTCTTACTCTGTGCAGATAACACTTGATGGCTGTCCCCAGACCCATACGCACTGACCTCCTCACCTGCGTATAAAGCCACAACCTCTAACAACTAGACCCAATACAGAGCCAACTGTCACAGAAAAAAAATACACAACGCAGAGAATCACATACGGGAACTTCAGTCATCTATCAACATGATCAAGATTGATGTACTAGTAATCATCATGGACATCACACAAAGTGTAGACTCCAGAAACAACATATTCTTAGAGCTGATGAATATGTCAAGAAACGCCTTGTTTGCTGGAAAAAACGTTTGCATGCCACACCCGCCTTCAGTAGGAGCAGGAATCCCATGGGTGGCACACCCCATCTCCAACTGTGACACATGTACCTTATTTGAAATTCATACAAGTGGAATATACAACAAAAGTACATGTCACAACATCACAACTCCTCCAGCTTCTCCGTGTTGCATTCCTGGATTACCAGCCTGCAACCTAACTTCAGCTACTCCCATCATGACAGATCTACTCTTGCCAATTCCTTTTCCTTGGTGCGTGGAAAATTATGCTCCCGCCTCGACTCCATTGGGTGAAATCCCTTGTGAACGTTGCAACCTTGTGGCAGAAATGAGAACAGAACCCCATGTGGACATTACTCCACCAGCAGGGAGAGAGGAAAAGGACTTAAAAGGGTGTCTCCACAAGACACCATCTCTCCAGAAACTCTTCGCAATAAATCAGTGGTGTATGATTCCTCCACCAACTGGCACCTTTTGGTTATGTGGAACTTCTGTCTACAACATCCTACCCAGCCAATTCAACGGCATGTGCACCCTGATTTATGAGTTATCAGATAAAATACACACTCCACCCCAAGCTCTCCACAGCTACATAATTCAGCTCCTACCAGAAAGAAAGAAGATGGCTGCATTCCAAGACTCACTTGTGCACAAACATGGTGGTCAAGAACTCTTGAACAAAATCCAACAAGACATACTTGATCTGTCAGCAAAATTACATCAGATGACTGAGGATAATTCTTCATGGTTCGGAAACCTGTTAGGTCAACAAATGACCCACGAGGAAGGGACTGTTCCAACCAGACTATTACCCGTAAGAACTACACGGACCCTAGTGGCATGTTTGTTTCTGTGTCAGCATGCCATTCGTCACTACAGACAATCAACACAGAGCAAGTGATATGTGCCTGTAACTTACATGAATATAAGATGGGGCTTATGTTAACAAACATAAGCTACAGAATGGATTTATGAAGGTTTTAAATTTGTATTATGTGAGTTATTAGAACTCTCAAAGGGGGGACTGTGGGATTACAAATTTAAGAATCTGTTTTAGTACATTGTATTTAACATTTATTTACCGGGTCCCTTTACCTATACAACATTTGCATTCTTTTGTTTAGATTGTCTCCTCCTCTACTGTGTGAATCCCTCCCCCTGAAATGTGGATAAATTACAGTGTTTATACTGTTTGAGTTAGACTTGTTGGACGACCACAGCGAAAAACACATTGCGTGTCTCAATATAGAGTAACGTCTGCTTGAAAGATATCCCAACGTCTCCTGGTCTCTGCTTCGACGAGGAAAAAAGTTTCCTACAATAGACATGAGCTCTGCTTTGAGTGCTTGCGTTTGAGTATGGCGAATGCAAGCACTGCGAGTTGTTCTTCACTAAAGTGCTTCATGCTCATCTTGCATATTGCGAGTGGCTGAGGAGCGGGAGACAGGTCCTTCCCTTTCCTCGTTATCTTTCCAGATCGCAATGTCCTCCCATCCGCTGCTGAAGACGGCGCTTCTTTAGAGCGGGCTGCAATAAATCAATTCATAGGATAAAATAGGGCATAGGATCTCGCAGATTACGGGTCCGCTATATATATATATAGTACATTTATTGTGATTAATCGCATCCAAAATTAAAGTCTGTGTGTACATAATATATGTGTATGTACTGTGTATAATTATTATATATATATAAATACACACACATGCATGTATATATTTAAGAAATATTTGCATGTGTATACTGTATATATAATTGATCTTATATATAAATATATTTTTTTTTTATAAAAATGCATGTGTGTGTATTTATATATACATAATAATTATACACAGTACACACACATATTATGTAAACACAAATTTTTATTTTGGATGCGATTAATTTTTCCCCCAGCACTAATATATATATATATATATGTGTGTGTGTGTGAGGGAATAAATGCGAGGGAACTGAGCAGACGGGAGATTCCCTTTCTCTCTTTTTCCTATGATCGCGTGCAAACAAATTATGTGTGTTTGCAAGCTATGATTTTATGATGCTTTGTTGAAACCATTCTAATATGAAAATAGCTATATTCAGTCTTTCATCCATGTTTTTACTTGTCTCGTTGATATTTAGCTGCATTTAATTTTGACTGAATACTGATCTGATTTGAGAAGTTAGATGCTTGTATTAATATCTTGTCTGGCTGTTCTTTGGCCACATTCAATTCTGAGGAATGAAATGGCGAAATAGCCATCTGAAAATGGACTTTGAGAAGATGGAGATTGATACCTCCGAGCGCTCCTCCGGCGATGATAAAGTGCATGAGTTACTTGAGGTGGTCACACTTGCAGTGGCCAGATTAGTTAGGCCACAGGAGATAGAGTAAGCGCTCAAAGTTAAAGCAGATTTCTGTCCGGTGTCCAGAAACTGTTCCCTTCCCAGAGGGAGAGTCAGAGTCCTGACTGCAAGTAATCCCTGAGCTTCACCTGGATAGCTATGTCCAGTGAAATGATTCTCTGGGAACCCCCTTGGTAAGGCTGTCCCTAGTAAAATATGTAGTTAGTTGTCCTCTCGTTCTAGAGAGTCATTCTATTGAGGCCACCTCCCATCAGAGACCATTTTTTCCCCAGCTAAGCTCTCTTAGGTTGAGCATGGTTGATACTGACCTTTCCAGAGAAGGGCCGTTATACCAAGTAACCCATAGATTTCGGTGTACTGCTCCCTAGGGCTCTGCACAATCTGCAGTATTAAATTGTTAGGCTCTCTGTGAGCCTCCTCAGTATGCAGAGTTCCTTGCTCTCTAGAGCCCGTATAGCAGTATTGTATAAGTGATGGGCTTTAAGCCTCCTGGACGAACTGTTTTGTTGGGCCAAGCCTATATAGTACTCCCCTTGTTTGAGAGGGTCGGTATGCCGAGTGCTTTGCTCTCCGGGGCTAATGGTAAGACTGCTGGGGCCTCATTTAACAACATATTTATTTCAAGTTGAAGGATTTTTTTGTAGGCCTCCTTGATAAACTTACTGCAGTGAGTTGGTCAGTACTCCCCTCGTTTTAGAGGGTCGTCATGTAGAGTACTCCGCTCCCCCAGAGCTACTTTAGTACTCTGCAAGTCCTGAAGAACCTCTTTTCGGGCTGAGCAGAGTTACTCTCCTCGCTTGGAGGGTTGATATGCTGAGTCTCTGCTTTCTAGAACGTCCGTCTTTGGAATCTGGTGTGAAGTGGTTACTTCCTGTTGCAATAACTTCTCAATGGAGGCCTCTGTGAGAGTGTTGAATCTAGAGATTCTGCTTAGGTAGACAGGTTGTAGGCTGACCAGGCTAGGACAGCAGGAGTCAGCCTCCCTGGTGATTCTAGGGGTTGATGCTTTAAATCCCCCTGAAGTGACAGGCCAGGTCTCTTTACAAGCCTGGCCATATTCCCTCAAAGCAGTCTTTCAGTAGGTAAGGATTCCAAGCCTTTGAGCTCTGCCTTGGGTTGAGCCCTTTCGCTTGACCCTGCGGGGACTTTCCTCATTTAGGGTATGTAGCTTGAGCAGTGGCCATAGGGAATACTGACAGCTTGCTGGTACACCACCGCCAATAGGGCATGCATTCCCCTCAGCATGGTGGAGTGGGAATTTGTTCTTGTCAGACACAGTGTGAGTTCCCATTTGAAAGGGAATGTCTCAGGTTACAAATGTAACCTAGGTCCCTGAGAAGGGGAACGAGACACTGCGTCTCGCTGCCATGCTTTCGTGGTGCCTGCCATGTCTCCTTCAGACGAAATAGTGGATGATGTGTTCCTCAGGCAACCTTTTATACTAACGGGTCGCACTGGTAGTGATGTCATAGGCTATCGCTGGCCAATACAATTGTTGCGTTTAGACACATGCTTCAGACTCTGGTCATGCTGAGGGGTTCACCATAGCATCTTGTCATACGTAGTGTCTCGTTCCCCGTCTCAGGGAACCTAGGTTACATTTGTAACCCGAGATGTTTTATGTCAAACAAGTAAGCGTGAAAATATCTTGAGCTTGTGATCACCACAGACCTTATTTCAGGGTTTTAACCAAAATCCCATTCAAAAACCCTTTGACTTTAGGACGATCGCTAAAATGCTAACTCATTTCTGGGTTTTGGCCTACATAAATATGTCATCCCTGCAGCACTGTATGTAATTTCCTGTTTTATGCTTTATTCTGCATAATGGCCGCACAAAATCAAAGTTGTGTGATGTGACAAAGGTTTTTAGATGTTAAAAATATTTTAACAAAACCTCTTTACTGATTTTTTTCCCTAAGGAATAATAAGTATTGGTTTTATATATAATAATTAATAATAAGTATATTTAGCTTTCAATTTTTTTAATCAGCCTTTTTATTTATTATGAAGGACACTTGTATATACCCTGTTAATTTATGCAAAGTATCAAAATTAATATTAATTCAGCAAATAAAATATATTCAGACCTGCAAACTCACAAGAGGTGAAAAAGGTGACATGTTTACGAAGTAAATTGTTGTAGGTTGGTCTGGGGGCATTGTCCCCCAGGCTAAAAGTTTTGTGAATTTAACATGTAAATGAAGCATTCTGGAGCACTCTGACAAAATAAGAAAATAAAATGAAAAGACAACATTTGTTTCAGGTAAAAAAAAAAAAAAAAAACATTCATTGACACTAGGGCTGGGCATTGACAAATTTCACAACTGGATGTTAATTTTGTGTCGTAACTAGTAAAGTGGAAGAGATGAAGCGCTACAGCAATCTGTCACATCACAGAGCAGCAAGAAAAGATTGCGACAGCTCAAGAGACGTCTTTGGTTTCACTCCAGTCTATGGGAAGTTAGCCCATTTTCAAATCTTGTAAAGTTTATTGTCCTTGCAATTTTAACCCACACTAGAAAAACAAAAAAACACTCTACACGATTTACATAAAATGGTGCCTAGTTTGCAGGTATGTATGTAAGAGCGAGCTAGACAAAATAAGTGGGTAGCACTTTATTTTACAGTTCTGTTTCGCATGAACATACTATGTACTTATAGTAGTAATGATATTACCTGGGTAATAACTAGGTACTAACCCTGAACCTACCCCTAAACCTTAACTTAACCCATGTAGTTACCTTACATTACTCAGAAGTTTTGTAGGTAAGTACACTGTAAGTATATTAAAAGTGCACATACTGTAAAAATATGCAACTAAAAAAGTGCAATGTTATTCACCTGTATGTCAATTCTCATATCTCCTGGAGACTTACCTAGCCATATTATATTTACTGTACTAGTTTTACTTCAGTGAACCATGTTATAATTGTTGAGCTAAGGCCACTCCCTACAAATCCTCACAGAAAATTACATCATGTAATGCCATAAATCTACTGACTAATCCTGTATGAAATATGACAACCTCTAAGTGCATCTCACAGCTGACATCACAAGAGATGATAATTGTAACCTAAATTATAAAAACTTAGAAGTGCAGACACATCTCAAATCATTTAATAAGAATATGTCACACAGACGCTTAAAGACAAACATAAAGTGCACAAAACCTGAAAAAAAGTTTTGTCAATTATATTTGGGAGCAAATCCATCAATCAAAAAAGCATTTAGCACTTCAGTCATGCTAATTTAAAGCTGAGCAAGTGTAAACAAAGACAAATAAATTCTTGAATTCTTGTTGCCCTTCATTAACTACCTATACCTACCCATAAATACAACGATAAACATGGTGGTAAAAAGGAGCTAGTAATGTTAATTTAAACAAAACAGAACACTGCTTTTCCTTCCAAAGCAAACAGCATGCAACAGTGTAAAACAAGACTCATTTCTTGTACATCACCTGTGCACATGAGGTTTGAAAAATGTCATTGACTTGTGAACATTACATCACATGCTTTAATATCCCTCAAACCATTTTCAAATATCAATTTAAGCTGCTTAAAGAAATGTAAATAAAGAACAGTGCTCCAGGACTGTAACTCTGACCATGCTGTATGGTTCCACTTCTCAAGCTAATCAGTTGTAATACAAAAAGGCGTATATTTACAGACAAATAAAAAAGTTATTGAGTCTCACATCTGGGCTTTCTGTAAGCTTTAGGGAACTAAGAAAAGCAGGCAAGAAACAAGAATAGTGTGGAAGAAGATAGATGCAAATGGATAGAAACCCATCAGGCAGAGGAAGGTGAGAAAGGGAAAAGGTGATGGGGATGAACGTCAGTTCACCAGCGTCCAGAGCGCAGGGAGACAGGTGCACAGCAGTAGACTGCAGAAGAAAAAAGAGGAAAAAGCAAATATTGCTTGATTATAATGTAATACATAGTGTATACTGCTACATTCTGAATTTTAGTAAGCCTCTAAAAGCCCTTGAAAGCACCTGTTTAGCAAAGTGTTTAGTCACCAAGTAAACTGTTTAGTCACCAAGTGCATTAATAGAGAATTCAACTGGGTCAGACATAAAAAATGTGTGCACAATCCAGCCCCACACACAGGCACATATACACACACATACAAACACATGCACATTTTGGGAGTGACAACCACATATAAATGCAGGAGTGAATCAGCTAAATTATCATTCTGAGTTCCTCCAAAAATTGCAATGATTGGCATAGTGGTAACCACAACACGTGCTGTGATTCATTTTAGATATTTAAGCCACATGTCAGAGGCTTTTCCATGGCACCGAAGGTCACTTAACAAATCAAATTTTAGAGACAGAACCGTGTTTGGGAAAGTTACTTTGAAAAGTAATGCATTACAATATTGCATTACTCCCT
Source organism: Rhinogobio ventralis (assembly GCA_039654625.1). Classification (NCBI taxonomy): domain Eukaryota; kingdom Metazoa; phylum Chordata; class Actinopteri; order Cypriniformes; family Gobionidae; genus Rhinogobio; species Rhinogobio ventralis. Next base: position 29,635,732 of record CM077201.1, read on the forward strand.
TAAAAAGTAACTAATTGTGTTAGTTACTTTTTAAGAAAAGTAATGTATTACCTTACTTTTGCGTTACTTTTTCTCACCTGGCTGGGCTTGCTTTTTGTAACAAAAAAGTTATATTTTTGGGCAAATGTAACCTAAATGTAACCCTTTTCACATTAAAATTTAAATAAAAAGGCTGAAGGAAATGCAAATTCACACATGTACAGTAGAGGGCGCAGCTCAAACAAACCTTTCAGCTGTGCTGCCGTTCTGGACTGCAGAAGAATGGGATGCAGTTTTACACTTATTTCACTAATAAAAACAAAAAAGTCATTTTTGCTTATGGTTTACAATAACCATCATGTTTACACACAACGCCTCTTCACTTACTCCTGATTTCTCTCAGCATCGGGACAAGAAAGGTGTCAGTCAGTACATAGGAAAACAAAGCATCTTGCGTTACTTATTTGAAAAAGAAACTCAGATATTTTGTTGTAAATTTAAAAGTAATACGTTACTTTACTAGTTACTTGAAAAAAGTAATTTGATTACGTAACTCGAGTTACTTATAATGCGTTACCCTCAACACTGGACAGAACTATCCGTTTTTATAACAATTCACACTTAATTTAGGCAACAAACACACACACACACACACACACACACACACACACATAAATCAGATGTCCTTGTGTAAATTAAACAGAATTAAATACAAAATTTCTTCTTTGTTGTTAAATGTGAGGTCTTACTTATCATGTAACCGGTATTCTCCTCTAAGTTAACAGGTACATTATAAGGTTTTACTTCTTCTAATCTAAGAAAGTACAGGAGTGAACACAACACCAAGTCTTGGCAACAGAGAGACTGTGTCAGTAGAACTCAGCAGAAAAGCATGCCAAATGAATCAGCTATGCCAAATATTAAATATGCGTTTTGTGAAAACATTGCAAACCAGTCCAGAGTTCTGCTCTTCAAAGAGAATAACTAATTTGTATCCAAACACAAGTCCAAAATTTTTAATATGACTTCTTACAACACAAGCTGGATAAAGTGGTTTGCCGTCACATCAATTTCTCATCAAAGAGAGGTAGAGTAAATGGGAAATGAGAACTTCCTTCTGAACCTGTCATAGCGAGGACAGTGTGAACCATGAATTTATGAGAAATTAGTAGAGCTGTCACGAGCGGCTCCGTTCACAGATGCTGCTCCACATGAACTGTTAACATTTACATGCGTGGAGCATCTCAAACTTCTGACTTTGGGTTGCTTATAAAGTTAATCTGGAACACAATGTGTGCCATTTCATCAGATTTGTAAAGTAAATCATTTATAAACCTACACCAACACATAAAACATCATTATGTTTCTAAATATGCGAACTGTTCATCGTGATTTCAAAATAAAAGTCTAAACCCTCGCTCTATTTTGATGTCCACATGTTCTTATTCAAGAAATTACAGTGGCTGTAGCATTTCTATTTTAAAGAAGTTGCCAAATATTAAAGACTAGGTTAACATTTGAATTAAATATTGTTTGGCCAATATTAAACCAGGATTTTATTTACTGTAAAGTGTAACAACACCAGGCAGTTGGCGCCCTCTGCAGGCATTTTGTACACAAGTTGATTGTTTATATTATGTATATTATATTATGCATTTTAACTGTGTTTTTCTATAAAACTATAATATGATTACTTGATTTTGCTACTTTATTTGAAACAATTATTATTGCCTCATTGTTATTATTTATGTATTTTAAGTCATTTTAAAGGCTATTGTTTGCTTAGGTCTATAGAGTGGTGCAGGTATGACATCACTTTGTAGGCCAAAACGCACAAGCGAGTTAGCATTTTAGCACTTCCGGTTCCCTCGTACCAAAGTCTATGGGAATTTGAATGAGATTTTGTTCAAATGGCTGAAGGTCTGTGGTGAACACAAGCTCAAGACACTTACGTTTTAAGTCTACGACATAAAATACATCAGTATTATGTATCAGTACATCATAAAATATCAGTAAACCACATTTTTTGAAGCTGTTACGTGTCTTGAAAAAGGCGGTTGCTAACAAGTGGCTAAATGGGACTACAGAGGCTGTCGAGGAGATTAAACGTCATCACGCCGGAAATGTAAGCTTAGTCTGCTTTTACAGCCTCATTACGCTCATAATTGTGCTCTTATAAACTATTCTAACTCAAACGTTCTGAAAAAATTTTGTTTTAGATAATAACTGAAAGAGTTGTTGGAAGCTTAGTGATGGTGACGTTGAAATCATGGGACCGTGGTGTAGTCCGTATATAGCTTACCTTTAACTTTTTACTTCTGGCGACTGCATTTAGGTTTCAAAATTCATAAAAATTGTGTTCATCTGTGATAGTTATCTTCATGGACAAAACGTATAAGTATCATAAACTTTTGTTGATAACGGAGCTTGTTTTTTGCGATAATCCAAAAAGCCTATGGGAAAATCCAATTGGGTTTTCCTCGATGGAACCAGTGCAACGCTAACTGCCGGTTGGTCTACAAGTGACGTCATATCTGCACCACTCTATTTTTATTACCACAAAACAAAATCTGATTACTCGATTAATTGTCAAAATAAATGCAGATTACCAAAATAATGGTTAGTGACAGCCCTAGAAATTAGTCACAGGTCAGCCTTGGCAGAATTATGATGTGCGGACACACGCAAAGTTGACATCTAACAAAAGGCAAAAAGGGACATCTTTAACCATAAACACATTGAGAAACTTAGAAATGGAAAAGTGTAACCAAGCTAAAAGGTAAAAAGTGAGGGTCTACATTGAGGCAGCAGATCTGTAGGAGAAGAACTCAACATTTTTTTTTCCAGACATAAAGCAGAGAGCTGTAAAGAGGGTCTGAAGTTGAAAGTATGGGACATACACTGAGGGGTGGTCTGTACATGATTGTAAGAGGCATCTTGGGAGTCCTCCCTAAAGGAAGGGGAAAGGTTAGAGGTGACCTGGGACACCTCTTGCAATGGGTTTTGTCTTGGTTTTGTAGCAATTGATGGCTAACAGCTGTCTATGTTAATAATTCCATGAGTATGATGCTCTTTAGCAGTGGGACACTCTTATTCTGTCATTACATATTGCTGGTCTATTACTCAAATACAACACCATTCTTTAGTCCAAGAACACTCAGCTCCAGTCAACAACAACAACAACAACAAATCCCTGAATGTTTTTTAACCCGTTTGAATAACCCACCTAAATACTGGGCTAATTACCAAACACTTCAATGAATTATTAAACTGGGATAGTTTTTGGGTAGAAAGCAAAGTAATTGAGCCAGGTTGAAGACCTCTTTCCAGTACTGGTTTTATGATATTCAAAGGACCTTTGCATTTCCTCAGAAAAGTATGCATAACCTAAACCATAATTCTCTCTTTAAAGATGCATGTTCACTCTTAATTCCCCCAAATATTCTTTCGAAGTATAAAAACCGAAACATTCTGTTTGCTTAAGCATTCATTTCCTGTGTTGCATAAGAGTGAACGCTTAATACACTCTGTTGAAACAGGAAGGAAAGGACATAAAGAGGACAAAGATCACATTGAAGAAGCTACAGAGTTCAATAACTGAGCACAAAGGTGCACTGGTCAACCATATCAAGAGCAAAACACTGGCCTGCATAAGACTGTACCACAAAAGAAACCATTACTCCTGAAGAATGATTGAAAACATGTCCAAACAGCTTACTAGTGAACTGATTGCAAAGTACCAAAATCAAGGTTTTTAGCCAAATTTGAAGGGTGTGTGGTGCAAATCACTGACCACACCGCAAAGAGTAAAGCATGGTGGTGACAGCATCATGTTGTGGGTCTGCTTTCATTAGCAGCGAGGGGACGTGTTGTTAAATAGAACAATGATTTGTAGATAGTTCATCTCTAGGACAATGATCCCAAACACAAGATCAAAGTATCAATGGAGTGTCGAACATAAAGGTGAATGTCCTGAAATGGCCCAGTCAAAGCCTTGATCTTCATCCAAATTAGAATTTGTGGCTCTTCTGAAGACTGTGCTGTATAAATGCCTTCTGACCAAGATAAACACACTGGAAGAATACCCAAAATAGTAATAAAATAGTAGTAATAAATAGTAATAAAAATTACACCAAAACAGTGTGCAAAGCTTCTATGTACTGCCATTGCTGCAAACAGTGACATTACCACATTACAGTATGTTTGCATGCAATTGTAATCAAGCTATAGTGTTTTGTATAGTTCAGAATCAGGTAAAGTTTATGTCTGTCTCTTTGTCTATACATGACACAATGTATAAATGAATACTTGAAGAATTAAATCCACGTCACTTCTGTCTTTTAGAGCAAGAGCTCAAAAATCTGGACTGATCATTTCAGTTTACATGACATTTAAAAAAATGCTTAAGTCCATACATTTAATATTTAAAGTGCATGTAAATGCATTTAGTAGGGTGTAGGGATTAAATACTAAAGAAAACAACATATATCAGTGTTATGTTTTTTGTTCTATACATTTTTTAATAACAATGTAACATTTAAATAATAATTTTTTGGCAACAAAATGCCAGTGTTCGGAGATTCAAAGGATTTCGCAATGCTCTGTATGTATTATCAATGCTATACACAAAGAACACTTCAGACTCTAGAGACTGAAGTAGTCAGTTTATGAGTCATTTGGATGTACTGGAATAAATCGAGGAGAAGAAACAACATGAGTGGTTACATCAGTCCTGATGTGACATCTAAATGTTTACTTATTATCTTGTCCCTCTCCTGTGGAGGTTCTCTTGAAGCCAGCAGGAGCTTAAAGAGAAATGATATTTGTGAGGTGTTCTGGGAAGAGATGGGACAACATTCATTGAGTAATATATCAGTCTCAGTAATGCCAGTTCAGCAGCTAACAGAACAAAAGCTCTATTCAATTACTACGGGATACGTGTCCACTCATGTTGTCGTGATATGCATTTAGTCTTAGAATAGATCTACAATGCTGCTGTTGATACACTGCTGTGAGCATGTAAGATATATTGCATATACACATATACACAAATAGCATATATACAATTGCTGTAGCAGATCTATACAAGTGGAGCTAGGGAAGGTAGAGAGTTTCAAAAGGAACTCTCAAAGTGTACTGCAAGCTGGTATAGTGGACACTAACCAGCTGTTTAATTGTTGACCAGCAAGCTTATTGGCTGAATAATCAAGAAAATAACTCCCAGCAACCACCTGAGCAAATTGCTTTAAACTCTTTGTCTAATTTCTTTGTTAAATGAGTTCAGTGATAAAGCAGTGTAGTAATGCTTGTACCAGGGCCACAGTGAGGAGTTTTTGATCTTTAGATTAGAGTGGCATTTTCTTAACAGTAAATTCATACAGATTGTAATCTATATGCTGGAAAGATTCAAGACGAGTATAAATTTACTACTCCCCTCCTATCGGCCCACTGAGGGGCATGGCTGCTATCTAAATCAAACCTAATAAAGCTTTTTACCAATAAAGATAAAAACCCCTGCTATAAGGGGCCAAATTGAAAGGGAAATGGAAATAGACATGAATTACAACATCTACTTTGTAAAATGTTTTCTACTATGCCGACTTCTTAATCCTGTCCTAAATCTTTTAGGAAATGTTATTAAATTGAATTATATATAGATCCTATAATTATATCCTTTTGTTATTTTTTTCCATCTGCAGTTACTCTGCTTGCATTTAAAATCTGAAAAATGTACAGTATATATACTTTAGGAGTTGTAAGAGGGTAACTGTTAAAAGAAGCTAGGAATGTGGCTTACTGTGTTATGGTTTGATCCAGTAAGAGTGGAAATAAGAGACAAGGAAAGAGAAAATGGCTTTTTACCTTTAGGCTGTCCTCTGGGTTTTTTTTTTAACCCCGGGTTAAGGCAACTGGGTTAAGGGAACTATTTTGAAATGGCACTGCTTTCAACCCTTAAGTCAGGTGTTTCAGTAACCCTTAAATGTGTAACGTGTGAAACAATGTGGTGCTAACATGTTAAGCCATGTTGTTTAGCAATAGACAAGCATAAACTAACCAATGCTCATTTCATTAAATATTCATGCACTTAGTACTGTTCCTGAGGTTTAAAATGTCAAACAGTGATGGCAAACAATCTTCAGCTATATGGTTTTTGCAGTATCTTTCAAAAGACTTGGGACATTCACAGCAGATTTTCAGTTCAAGTTGACTTTTCCAAAGATAGACATGCTGTTAATAAAATAGGTTGTGTTGCATGCTGTTTTACAATCAATGTTAATAACTTCATGAATATACAAATATATGTTATAAATGTCATAAAATAAAAAATCTTAAACCTGAATACCCAAGATTTATTACTAACTGAGGGTAAAGTATAAGCAGTGTGAAACAAGCAACAATATAACAGGACAGTGAAAAGCTGTCAAAAGTTCAAGAGTCAAACCGTGTATACGTCTAACAGATATGCATTATCCATCATAGAGTTGTTTCTCATAACTGAGTCTCTTTTGTAGGTGCAGATGAATCTTATTCCCATAACCAGCTTCTTAGGAGACACATGGGAACGGAGTAATCAATAAATGGCATCCCACACCCTCTCTATACTCTTTTTAGCTTTTACACTGAAACTTTGTAGATTTTTATAAAAGTTTGTGGTCAATGCTTGGTAAACATTTTACAAAAGCACAGTTCTTTAATGTTAAAGTCTTTTCCCCCCCTCCCCAGCAAGCAGAGACAGATCCATCAATTTACTTTTCTACATTTAAAAGCTGCAAGAGCATTTTACAAACATTGCTCACTGTAGTTCAACTGTAGTTTCATGTCTTATTAATTGAAATGATTTAGAAGAACTGACAGACAGACAGTATTGAAATGATGCCAATTGTGCATACTCGTCTCACCTGCAGCCATCTTTGATTAAAACTCTTGCTATAGCTATATATATATATATATATATGATTCCACCAAATCAGCTTACCTTTGTAATATGGCACAGCTTTTTAAATATCTGAACGTACACTCTTAACATCAGTCAATCAAGCAATATATTATGATTATCAAGCACTATTTAAAGATAGAACTTGAGTAATTAGAACTAAAATTTGGTAACCATGTATGAAACACAGCGCTCTCAGCAAAGCGACGGCGAGTCGTGCACTTTTACACTAGAGTTTACGGTACATTAAATACAGGTACGCTGCGCATCTATTGAAATTAATTGAAATAGTACAGATCGCTTGACAGAGAGCGAAACTCTCAAGCGCTCAGTCAGAGTGTTCAGCGGGTAAAAATATATCTTAAAGGGTTCATGAACTGGCTTTTTAATGTCCCTTTCAAGGGAACTCGCGCTGCGTCACCGCTTTGGGAACGCCTCTGCGTAATTGCGTCGTGAAGCACCTGTGAAATCAGTCCAATGGAGAGACAGAACGTCATAGGCGGGTGACGTCATCGACCCGGAAGGTATAAAGCATACCGGCAAACAAATGCCGCTAGCTTCTGTTGTCTTCAGCAAGCGCTGTGTGTATCACTGTCCTTGTCAGCTCTGTGTTTGTGTCTGAGTTCAGACTTTTTAGTTTTCTTATAACAAGTTTGCAACACATACTGACACACAAAAGAGACACATTATGGCGAGCGAACAGCGTTTCAGAAAGTGTGTTCCTCCCTGCTCACGTTACATCACGAGTGGGGATACACATTTGATGTGCGTTGTTTGTTTGGGAGAGCAGCACGCTCAGTCGGCTCTCAAGGGGGCCGGCTGCGAGCATTGTGAGGCTTTGCCTCTGAGAGTGTTGCGATTCCGCCGGGCGCCCTTCGAGGACAACGTCACGGCTTCCTGCTTAATGTGCCGCTGTCTCCTGGGGGCCTGTTCGGTGACGCCGTCACTACTGTCACCGACAGGTTCCAGGAGGTAAAGAAACAGTGCTCAAACAGCTCCTTCCCCGTAAGCCCCAGGTCTCGTCTGCTGCTGTGCGGGAGCAGCAGACCCCTAGTACGAGCTCCTCACACCGGGCGCAACAAAGACAGAGTGTCGCTACCCGTACTGCCCCTCAGAAAGTGTGGGGCGGTGGGCGGCGCCCTCAGGCGCAGCCCTCCAAGAGTAAGACAGATCTGCGTACTGTCATTATTTCGAGGAAGGCTGCGTCTAAGAAGTCCTGACGCCAGTGGGCCCAGGGCAGTGAGGGTTTCCCCCTCCGGGGGCAGGCGGTGTTCACCTCATTACACGGTGCCTGTCTGTTCTCTGTACTCTCACAGGGTCAATCCACCAACCCCGCCCGAGTGCCGGGGCGTGGAGGGCCCTCGCGGGTCATCCGAGGATGGCTCGCGCCCTCCGAGGAGGGAGGTGGCGCTGTCGAGCCAGTTGTTCCCTGCCGGTCCGCCGCTCCAGGGCGCTGTGCTCCCAGTGCAGAGCATATCAGAGACCAGCCTTGAGAGGCTGGTACCCTTAGTAGATTTTTTGCCAGAGTGGGAGAATCTGCCAAATATATCTCAGTGAGTCCTGCAGATAGTAAAAGTAGGGTACGCCATCCAGTTCAGGTGTCGTCCACCCAGTTTCAACGGGGTCCTGCCCACTTTGGTGGGCCCCGAGCAGACTCTGGTCATGACTCAAGAAGTACAGACCCTCCTGCGGAAGGGGGCCATAGAAAAGGTCCCTTTGTCCGACAGGGAGTCAGGGTTCTACAGTCGCTACTTCATTGTGCCAAAAAAGGATGGAGGGTTGCACCCTATTCTAGATCTGCGCATCCTCAACCGCGCAGTAGCAAAGCTCAAGTTCAGGATGCTTACACTCAAACATATTGTGTCTCAAATCAGGTCCGAGGACTGGTTTGTCACGATAGATCTCAAAGATGCTTATTTCCATGTGTCCAGCCTTCCGCAGCACAGGAAGTACCTGAGGTTCGCTTTTGGGGGAGAAGCGTACCAATATCGGGTGCTTCCCTTCGGTCTAGCCCTTTCACCCCGCACCTTCACCAAGTGTGTAGATGTGTAGACGCGTATGCAGGGGATCCACATTCTCAATTATATCAACGACTGGCTGATCCTGGCACAGTCAGCATGCCTGGCGGTTCAACATCGAGATGTTGTCCTCGCACACATGAGGAAGTTAGGGCTCAGGCTCAACTTCAAGAAGAGCGTTCTTTCTCCAGTTCAGAGAATAACATATCTAGGCGTGAGCTGGAACTCGGTCTCTATGCAGGCCCGCTTATCAGAGCCTCGCATAGGGTCGATCCTCTCAGCAGTAAAAGGGGTGAAGCTAGACCAGTCACTCACTGTCAAACAGTATTAGAGGCTGTTAGGTCTGATGGCAGCAGCGTCCAACGTGATTCCTCAAGACCAAAGGATATTCCCCAAACAGAAACCCCTTTCGCGTGATCAAGGCAACGCAGCGGTGTCTCCGCACCTTGGTCATGTGGAAGGATCCTTGGTTTCTGGCCCAAGGCCCGTTACTGGGGGTCTCTGACCACGGATGCCTACCTTACGGGTTGGGGGGCGACCATGAGTGGTCGCTCGCCCCAGGGCTTATGGCAGGACTGTCATCGTTTGTGGCACATAAATTGCCTAGAAATGCTGGCGGTGTTTCAGGCTCTGAAACACTTCCTGCCATACCTCAGGGGCCAACATGTGCTAGTACGCACGGACAGCACATCGGTGGTCTCCTATATAAACCATCAGGGGGGTTTGAGGTCTCGCCTTTTATACAAGTTGGCTCGTCAGATCCTCCTGTGGGCCCTAGGGAAACTGCACTCAGTCAGGGCAGTGTACATCCCAGGGCGCCTGAATGTGGAAGCAGACGTCCCGTCCCGAGGCCCGGGGAGTGGAGACTCCACACCGAGGTGGTGGAGCTCCTTTGGGAGAAGTTTGGCAGGGCCGAGGTGGACCTGTTTGCCACGCACGGAAACACACATTGTCGTCTGTGGTTCTCCCTAACGCCTCCAGCTCCTCTGGGACTGGACGCCATGGTACAGGAGTGGCTGAGGCTGCCCCTGTACGCATTTCCCCCAATTGCTCTGCTTCCGGGAGTTCTAGAGAGAGTGCGCCGGGACGGGGCCCGTCTGCTGCTAGTAGCTCCGTTCTGGCCAGCCCGAGTTTGGTTCTCGGACATTGTGTCGCTCCTCAACGGCTCTCCCCTGGAGATTCCGTTCAGGAGGGACCTTCTCTCTCAGTCGGGCGGCGCCATCCTGCACCCTCGCCCAGAGCTGTGGAATCTGTGGGCTTGGCCTCTGAGGGGGCCCGGCTCATAAGCTCTGGTCACTCAACCGAGGTTGTGGAGACCATTCTAAACTCTAGAGCTCCCTCCATGAGGAAACTGTATGCTCTGAAATGGAGACTCTTCACCTTATGGTGCAGAGACCGCCTGTGGGATCCAGTTAACTGCCCTGCGAGCGCGGTGCTGGAATTCCTGCAGGAGAGGTTCTCCGCTGGGTTAGCTCCCTCCACATTAAAGGTGTATGTGGCCGCCTTAGCAGCTTACCACACTCCTTTGGGTGGTGTTACTCTGGGGCGACACCCTCTAATTACTCGTTTCCTCCGTGGTACTATGAGGCTCAGGCCTACAGTACGCACCAGGGTGCCGACCTGGGACTTAGCTATTGTCCTACAAGGCCTTTCCGAAGCTCCCTTTGAGCCTCTTGAAGAAGTTCCTGAGAAGTTTCTCACTCTTTCTTCTGGCTATATCTTCGTTGAGAAGAATAGGGGATTTACAAGCCCTCTCTGTGGCACCCTCGTGCTTGGAATTTGCTCCCGGTATGACTAAAGCCTTTCTGCACCCCAGACCGGGTTATGTTCCTAAGCTGTTTGTTTGCTACGGACCACCCTCGAGAGGGGGCCCGGTTTCAAAGCAGAGGATGAGCAAGTGGGTAGTCGAGGCTATTTCACTTGCTTATGTGGCGGCCGGACAGCCTTCCCCTTTGGCTGTCCGGGCCCACTCAACTAGGAGTATGGCTGCCTCTCAGGCATTTTTGGCAGGGGCCTCCCTGCAAGATATTTGTGACGCGGCGGGATGGTCCTCACCGCTCACCTTTGTCAGGTTCTACGAACTCGACGTTAATGTTACTCCGGGGGCTCGGGTGCTCGCCTCCTAGACAATGCTACAGGCCGGCATCCGGCTCACATGGGGGCGTGGGTATTCTCGTTCCCAAAGCGGTGACGCAGCGCGAGTTCCCTTGAAAGAGAACGTCTCGGTTACGACTGTAACCTTAGTTCCCTGAATAGGGAACGAGACGCTGCGTCACCCTGCCATACTCCCCGCATGCCCGCAAGCGTCTTGCTTCATCCTGTCACAGAAGCTAGCGGCGTTTGTTTGCCGGTATGCTTTATACCTTCCGGGTCGATGACGTCACCGGCCTATGCCGTTCCGTCTCTCCATTGGACTGATTTCACACGTGCTTCACGACACAATCACGCAGAGGCATTCCCAAAGCGGTGACGCAGCGTCTCGTTCCCTATTCAGGGAACTACGGTTACAGTCGTAACCGAGGCGTTTTTTATACTGTTGTCTGAGGTCAACTTATGATGTTCGCGTGATTTTTACATTCAAACATTTTACATTTTACATCATAATGAATAAGTAATTAGCTATTTTCTACCCTGGTTTTGTGCCTAGCTCCTGGAAAGATCGGTTTTTATAGGCGTGCCGCATTGAAGACTTGGAAGTAAACTCCCACTGCTATAATTGGATGACAGTTTTGCAACAGAAACTATTGACTCTCTCTTTTCCAGCACTTTAGACACCTCTGCGCTTAAAGAAGACTAAAGAAAATAGCCCAACGCCGTGGTACAACAAGCACACCCGGGCCCTTAAAACAGCAGCCAGAAAAATGTGCTTTTTTTTTGCATCTGGAAGAAAACAAAACTGGTGGTTTTTCACATTTCGTGGAAAGAGAGCATGATTGCATACAGAAAGGCAGTAAAAACTGCTAGATCTGCTTATTTCTCGACTCTCTTAGAAGAAAACAAACACAACCCTAGGTATTTATTTGGCTAAATTAACAAGAAATAAAGCTTCAATTTCTGCCGTTTGCAAACAGCACAGCAGTAATAACTATACAACCATCTACTACAGTATCACTTCAGACAGTGCATTGTAGTGTCACTGAGGAAAAATTCCACTCATTCATTGTTATAGGAGAGGAAGAATTGGCTAAACTCGTTAAATAATCTAAATCGACAACATGTATGCTCGACCCTATACCGACTAAGTTACTAAAAGAGATGCTTCCAGAGGTCATATATCCTCTTCTTAATATCATTAATTCATCCTTGTCATTAGGATATGTCCTCACAACTATGCTCCTTTTTAGAAAGAAATGGTATCGGTGAGGATTTCCAGTCAGGATTTAGACCTTATGATAGTACTGAGACTGCTCTAATCAGAGTAACAAAACTGGTTGTATATCTCTATTAGTGTTACTCGCTCTTAGAGCTGCATTCGATACTATTGACCACAACATTTTGTAGGCCTACTGTGTGGGACCATTTCGACTGAAAGGGCGATGAAGTTACTTGCAAAATATGCTACGTGGTATTAAAATACAGCAGTAGTGCAAGCTCCTGACTGGTGGAAAGCAAATGAAAGGCGCTTCCCGAGGCTGGCCACTCTAGCGAGGCGTTATCTCTGTATTCCCGGGACATCAGTGCCACGTGAAGCCTTGTTTAAAGCCTTGTTTATACTCGCCGCATCCGCACGAGCGCGAGGGTGTGCGTGGCAAAAATGACGTCAACGCGGAGTGGGCGGTCAAAAGTATTTAGTGTAGACATATTTATTTTATGCTTTTTATTTATATTATTTTATTCCGTTTTTCTCTGTCAGAAACGCTGGAGGTGCGTGAAAATTTGATCATGTGAATTAAGGTTCTGTTGTTGAGCTGTTCTGTATGCTGCTGTTTGCACAGTAAAAAAATGTCTTTTTAACGGGTCACAGACACTCGTCAATTGTATTTTTATTTAATGCCAATTCAATATTATAATCTTATCAGTTAACGGTTAATATTCTGATAATGAGCGCCGGTTATCGGACGGGAAAATTAACCGAAATGAGCATCCCTATTTGAAAGCCACGTTTCTAGAATCTGTAAGACTGCATTCTACCATCTTAAAAATATATCTAAATCACGGCACATGCTTTCAATGCAAAATGCTGAACAGTTAGTTTATGCGGTCATGACCTCAAGGCTAGATTATTGTAATGCCCTACTGGGTGGTTGCCCTGCTTGCTTAATAAATAAATTGCAGCTGGTCAAAAACGCAGCAGCTCGAGTTCTTACTAGAACCAGGAAGTATGACCATATTAGCCCGGTTCTGTCAACACTGCACTGGCTCCCTTTTAAACTTTGCATACATTTTAAAATCTTGCTAATTACTTACAAAGCACTAAATGGTTTAGTTCCCCAGTACTTGAGCGAGCTCTTAACGCATTATACTCCATCACGTCTATTGCGGTCTCAAAACTCTGGTCAGTTGAATATCAAAATACCTAGAATATCAAAATCAACTGCAGGCGGTCGATCCTTTTCCTATTTAGCACCTAAACTCTGAAACATTCTTCCTAGCATTGTTCGGGAATCAGACACTCTCTGTCAGTTTAAATCTAGACTAAAAACACATCTCTTTACTATGGCATACACATAGAACATTATCAATTTAAAAACACATCTCTTTACTATGGCATACACATAGAACATTATCAATTTATATTATTCAAATCAGTTAAATGATTGTTAGGCTGCATTAACTAGGTCAGCCGGAACAGGGAACACTTCCCATAACACCTGATGCACTCATTACATCATAAGAAGAATGGCATCTATGCTAATGTTAGTCTCTCTGTTTATCCCGAGGTTTACTACAGTCAGCCGGATCCAGATCAGATGGTGGACCTGCGCCTAGACATGACCAACGCATCCCTGAAATGTCTGCAGAGACCGTGTCAAATAAACTCCCCCCTGTAAATGCTGCATCGACACGACATCCTCATTAAACCCGTCTCCGGTGTGACGACTCCGATCTTTAGAAAAATCTTTCGAATATCTTTCGATCTAATATGACTTCTGACCTGTGTTGCCAGAATCATAATCATACACTGTTTGTTCTTTGGCCAGAACTGGCACCCCGACTGAGCCTGGTTTCTCCCAAGGTTTTTTTCTCCATTCTGGCCCCTTAAGGAGTTTTGGTTCCTTGCCACCGTCGCCTTTGGCTTGCTCAGTTGGGGACACAAAATTTTCAACTATATTACTGATCTGCCCGCATTAACACTATATGATAATTGAAATGAGCTGGATGACATCACCGTTTTCTCAAGAACGGCTGTACAGCCGAATCAAATTCTGTTGCATTTTTTCCTGTTTAACACTGTGAAGCTGCTTTGAAACAATCGGCATTGTAAAAAGCGCTATATAAATAAAGGTGACTTGACTTGACAGTTTTGCATATTATAATGAGCTTCGACTCCCCCATCAGTACATGTGTAGAATTGTTTTGAAAACTTTCAATGTGGAAAAAACGGCCACCGGAATGATTCACCCACAGGTCTTGCGAAATGTCTTAAATAAACACAATGATTTATCTCTCATCCACCTGCAATTAAGTGGAATGTTATTTTTTATTACTTGGCCCGCCCGATTGTTGGATATAACCGCGAAACACGCATCACTAACACACACACACACACACACACACATACGTGCATCAGCAAAACTTCACTGCAGACAAATCAGCATGTTCAAAACTTCCCCGATTGTATTTTTCCTTCAAATAACAAGTCAAGAGAGTGAACAACGCACATCAAGAAAGGAATTTAATTTCACTATTTAATATAGCCTGTCGGGCAGGTCAGTGATACATTTTGGTAGCCCGACTGGAAAACACATTAGCCCCGGGACGTCGGGCTAACGATTCTGCGAGCCCTGGCCCATACATGTTCGAGTCTGATCTCGAATCGCAGGGCAATGAACCAACAACACCTCAAATACAAAGGATACTGTGCCAGCCTGTGACAGCATGCTAAATTATCGTTAATTATGTTTAGTTAGACACGTACACATAATCAGCAGATGTCAAACAATCTGTAACAATGCAATACTGTCACATATAAAAAAAAAATTTACTCACATAGGTGTGTTGCAACCATTCCTGTCGGATCCAATATAGAAGGCACAGCATAGTTTTTTAATCTCATTTACAAACGAATCTGCGGTGAAATGAAGCGATCAAACGCGCAATGTCTTACCCACGTGAGCTGGAACTTCATTAAAAATAAAGTTCAACTGCATTCCTAATATTGGAATCCGAAGGAAGGTTATGCAGCAACTGTGTTCTTCCACAACCAGGCACTGCATAATATTTTGTAATCTTCAATGGCATGTGTATTGCTTGGTTGCTCGATCCTGTTTAGCTCCACATAGGCCTTTGTTATTTAGCTATTACATGTCATGCGTGAATCGGTGGGAAGCAAATTCGCAGATCTCTCGTTTGATGAGCCAGCTGTCAATAAAAGCTTTTATTTGACTAATAAGGAAGGTTTCAGCTCCGAAACTTACAGGATATTTGTATATTATGATGACCTTTTATATATCAAAAGCTCAAGGAAAAGTTGATTTCTCAGTTCATGACCCCTTTAAGCTAAACTTAAACTTATACGCCAGTGTGTGTGTTAGAGGCTAAGGGCCAGATTTACTAAACAGGGAGTGGAAAGTTCTGCGCGTGATGTACTGACGATGTGCAAATTAATGAACACAGACGCAGCCAGATCATTTCCATAATGACCAGCACAATCTACCCGTTAGCGTCTGGTTTAAGACATGCTTTTTTGGGGGCGGTAAATAATGGTGCAAACACCAGTAATTTAATTTACAAGCACAAACCTTTGTAAATCACCTTGCATGATTCATTTAAATACTCTCTTCCCATAAATTTTGCGCCTGAACGGTTAACGCCTACAAATACATATGCAATAAGGTGAGCCGCAAAAATAACTGTCAATGCCTTTTCACTTTAGTAAATCCTGAATAGGGCTGCACAATAAATCGCAATAATACCACATGCGATTTGGCAAAGGCTGCGATTATTGCATGCGCAGCTTCTCAGTGCAGCACGGCTATAAATGCTGCTCCATCTGCAAGCCAGAGGGCGCTCTCGCGCAAGGTACTCCAAATATGTGCCGCAGGAGTACGATAACACACGTCATTTATGGAAATCCCTATGAACATCATACTATTTGTGAGCTGAATAAACAGATTGAAACGGTTTGATTGATTAAACATGACTAAATGCTTCTCATGTTTGGAAAGATGTTTGACGCATGTTGCTTTTTCAAATGGACGTTATATGTGACTCAAACTCGCAGAGCTTTCAGATGGAGCAGCATTTACTACTGATCAGATCCGTCCTGCACTGACAAACCGCACATAAAAGATAAATCGCAGCCTTTGCGATTTCATAATCGCGATAAGCCAAATCGCGATAAGCATGATTTCATGTAAATTCATGTATTTCATGATCGTGCAGCCCTAATCCTGACAGTATTTTTTTTAACGCCAAAAAAGGGTTTACGCTGACACAAGCTGTTAATAAATCTGGCCCTAAGAATTTATTAGCCAATTGCTAATGATAGATATTATATAGTCACCCAAAGTGAAGATTTAGTCGCATATGCAAGTGATTTACTCGCATTGTAGAGGGTTGCAAAGAAACTGCAGTTTGTTTCCTTGCTAAGCGTACGTGACCAGCCGAACTGTATACTTGTATATACAAAGTATACTTCATTTGATAGCATGCACAAACACAGCCGTTTTACACACGCACACTAGAAACTGCACAAGCGCACTAGAAGGTTTCACCTTTAAACGAGTGTCTGCACTATTTCTTTACAGAAGTTGACTGATGAAATGTCTTTATATTAGAGTTGCTGGTGTCTCTTAACCCCCTGTCAATGCAGGTGTCTATAGTTGTTGTGGTCTCCGGGTGCTTATTGTTGTTGTTCCTCCTCTTCCATTAATTTTTCAACAGTTATACAACGGTGAACTTGTGGAACAACTAAGTAGCACAAAAAAATCAATGCGCATGTGTGATCTGAGTGTATGGAGTATGCGCGGGTAGAAAAATTTGCCTGTGCGTATAGTGCACGTACTATGCTGATAGCAGTATTTAATTCACACACACTATACGCACACCCTACTAAATGTGTAAAAACCAAAGTATACTTTGGCCTTTATTGGTACGTTGGAAACGGTTTACCATAAAATTCTTGGCTGAGGGGTGGTATGTTGTGCTCTCAGAAATCAGTGATGTGTTATAAAGTTGGCCTGGAGCTGAACATGAAAACTTGATATACTGATCTTGTTTACCTGCTGTCCCCTCTCTCACACTCCAGATTCAATATTAAACTGATTTAGTGTGGTAGAGTGAGTGAAGGAGATGGTGAGTTGATGTAAAACTCAGCATGTGCCTTTAGACGTGCAGCTTCTGGCGCCAATTTAACATTATCTTTCCATTTTATAGTCATGTGTTGAACAGGAACTCATTAAAATGCCAGCAAATCAGCATCTGCAATTTGCCAGCTTAAAGATCTATAATAATGCTGTAAAAGTTACAGCTAATTCTATTTTCTGTTTACAGTACTGCATTTTGTTAAAAAAAAAAATTTTTTTTATGGAAACAGACATTGGTACATTACCTATTCCACTATTACGGTTATTCTCCATCTCTTCCATTTTTAGCTCCATCTCTAGCTCTGGGTCTTTGGGTGTTGGATCGACTGAACTTGGACCTGGTTCTTGTTCTGGCATAGTGAGAGGAGCTGCTTCTTCCTTGTATTCAGGTTCTGGTTCAGGTTCTGGTGTAGATGTGCTGTATGCAGCTATGACATGAGCCTGATGTGTGATAGGTTCTTCAGTAAGACTGCTGCTGCTGGATCCTGCAGCTGCATCATCACAGCTGGAACTACTGCAGATGGACCTGGCTGGCTCTGAATCCTCAATACTATGGCTTAGGTCAGAGTCATTAGCTGGAGTTGAGGCTCTAGAAACTGGCAACAGGGTCCTTTCAACTGGCACTGGGATGCAGGGGGCCCGTACAGGTGCAGTAGGCACAGAGGTGGAAATAACTGGCTCGGGTGTACTGGGGAGCGGTGTGGGTGGAGGTGCTGGAGCCTTCCGCTTCTTTAGCAGGTCGTGTGAGGACGGAGAGCCGAGGTTTATCTATAGAGGGAGACAGTGGATAAATGTAAATGTTTGAATGTATAGTACTTCAGGGTGATTCAGGGTATTGCTATGTGGTTGCTACGATGTACTGAGTGTTTCTTACTGCTACGTCATTACTAGAATGTTGTGAGTGCAAGGTTGTTGCTTGCTATCTTAAGTAAAAGCACTCTATGTCTACAATTACACCTGAGATTAACATGTGTAAGTGTATCATACTAGCCCACATTAAAAGGCAGGTGAAAATGCACCCAAGGCACACTGTTGGTCTAGAATGGATTTTGGCACACTACCATTCAAAAGTTTAGTAAGGTTTTATTTATTTTTTTGGAAAGAAAGAAATGAAAACTTTTATTCAGCAAGGATGGATTAAATTGATCAAATGTCACAGTTAAAGGGATAGTTCACCCAAAAATGAAAATTAGCCCATGATTTACTCACCCTCAAGTCATCCTAGGTGTATATGACATTCTTCTTTCAGACGAATAAAATCGTAGTTATATTAAAAAAGTCCTGGCTCTTCTAAGCTTTATAATGGCAGTGACTGGTTGGTTCATTTTTGATGCCCATAAAAGTGCATCTATCCATCATATAACTGCTCCACATGGCTCCGGTGGGTTAATAAAGGCCTTCTGAAGCGAAGTGGCGCATTTGTGTAAGAAAAATATCCATATTTAAAACTTTATAGACTAAAATAACTAGCTTCCGGCGGTCAGCAGTACGCAAGTCGACTTACGGCGAAAGAGTAACCCTTGACCCTTGAACCCTTGACGCATGCGTATTGTCACTGCCATTATAACGCTTGGAAGAGCCAGGGCATTTTTAATATAACTCTGATTGTGCTCGTCTGAAAGGAGCATGTCATATACCTAGTATGACTTAAGGGTGATGGGCTAATTTTCATTTTTGGGTGAACTATCCATCCCTCTTTAAGATGTTTTTCATTGTTAAAAAAAATCTATTTCAAATAAATGTTGCTCTTTTATTATTATTTTCTCTTTGTATTAAATCAAAAAATCTTGAAAAAATGCATCACAACTGTTTTCAACATTGATAATAATAAGAAATGTTGCATTTTAGCATGATTTCTGAAGGATCATGTGACACTGAAGACTAAAGTATTTGCTGCAAAAAATTCAACCTTGGCATCACATTTTAAAATATATTAAAATAGAAAACAATTACTTTAAATTGTAAAAAATATAACATTAAAACTATATATGAACAATATTACTGTTTTACTGTATTTTTGATCAAATAAATCCAGCCTTGATGAGCCTTCTTTCAAAAACATTTTTAAAAAATCATACCGACCCCAAGTGTATAAATGCAAATGCAATATAATGATACTACAATCCAAATAATCGTATACATCACTATGATGGACTGATTCATTACTGTAAACCGATGTGTTGTAGTTTCTTGGTGCAACAGACACTGCATTCTTGTGTATGCTGCAGTAACACAGGCGAGAGGATTCAGCCATTAGTTTTGATTGCGTTGCAATGGTAACAGAAGTAGCGATACACTGCTTCAAATACCCGATATAGGAAGTGTGATAAAGGCCTATTATTTATGGAATTATATACTTGGAAATGGGTTTCTCCTCAAAAAGAGCACTTTAAAAAAAGTTCTCACATCTCATTTCCTTTTGGTGTAAGGTGTAAATAAGATCTGGCTAAAATAATATCGATACTATCCTTAAAGGAAAACCATGTAAATTCCAGGTGTAAAAATAGCCTACAATATTCTGGTCACTGTATATGACTTGAGTCCCTCCTTCAAGTCGGATCATTTAGAAAAGTAATAACACTACTCTTCGACAAAATCCCAAACCATAAGTATAGACAATAGCAACAGTGATTCTCCCATTAACAAGCATCACTTATATAGAAGGCAAAAATGCTTAATGAGTTGCAAATGTATATGAAAGTAAACAAA
The DNA here is from genome assembly GCA_039654625.1 of Rhinogobio ventralis. Lineage (NCBI taxonomy): Eukaryota > Metazoa > Chordata > Actinopteri > Cypriniformes > Gobionidae > Rhinogobio > Rhinogobio ventralis. The sequence continues at coordinate 29,655,840 of CM077201.1, forward strand.
AGACAAGCAACTTTCCTTTGGGGTCAGTTTAGATCAGAGAACAAGATATAATAAGTAGAATAAAGGATGAACTGAGTTATAACTTAAAACATAACATCAGTACAAGTTCTTCTCAGCTCACTGATGTAAATCACATCATGAAGGGTGAATCATAGCCCTGCAGCGCAGATGTAATAAAATTTCTGTCAAATTCAGAATTTGTCAGAGAGGACAAACAAATGTAATAAACTCAAAGACAAAACATTGCAGATAGCAAAAAAGGAGCCACTCTCTCTTTAAAAGGTGGCAATTTTCTGCCCTTTTTTTGTATCAGTTTGCATTGTATTGACTGGAAAATACAGCTTTATAGAGTGCTACAGGTTGGTAAAGACATACAAAAATTCAGACTAATATTTAAGAATCAAATAGCTGCAAACATCTTAGTTTATCGGTTGAAAAAAAGTTAAGCCACCAAAATACATACTGTACTGTACATGAATCAGCTTGCTTTGTCTTGTCGAGACACCAGCTGCCAGCCTGAAAGACTCAATTCCAGTACAATTCCATGTTTGAACCATGAAATCAAAAACAAGCTACAGTATGTTGGAAATGAACAAGCCTAGGAGGAATGTTCCTGGGTACATGCATGCTCAAATGTGGGTCAGAGGTGAGAAAAACATCGAACTACATGACATATTCACACTCTGTATGTTGAGAACAAAAGAAATGGGTCAACATTGACTGTTATAGCATTTGTTTAACAAGTGCCTCCCTTTTGTAACTATTCAAGTTCCATTACTTGAAATCAATTGTTGCAGTCTAATTGATGCTCCTTCTGTGAACACAACAATGGCGACCATACACTTCAATCAGTTGATGGGTCACTGCCACCCGCATTAAATCCTATGCTTTGGTGAACCTCAGTAGCATAGGCTATGTGACAGAAAACAGTAGTAAATGAAAAACATGAACTAAGATTAATAAATGCTTTAGAGGTATTTTTAATTGTTAGTTTATGTTAACTAATGTAGTTAACTAATGTTAACAAACGGAACCTTATTTTGAAGCGTTACAACTTAGTTTGAATCACTTGGCAATTGATTGACATCCTGAGTCCTGCATGGGTTCTGTTTGGTAAACCTGCACACAGGTTGTCTCTCCTGAATATCTGCAGTGTATAGGCTACGTGACCATTGGTCCTCTTATGTGACGTTGCTGTGCTGCGCGGTCACAAAAGCATCATTTGCATGCGCTTTAAAGCAATGTGGTTTAAAAACAAGTGATTTTCAACCATTGAAAGCGCAGTAAGCAGCGAAAGATAACTCATTTCGCTACATGCGCACTCTGTCAGAGAGAGCCTGTCATGAAGTCACAGCTCACAGAGCACGCGAGTACTGAACTGAGCTCTTTTCACCACCTAATTGGGCTTCTAAGGTTAAACGCATGTACTTATAAATAAAAACCATTTCTAAGCCATATGTTTCATGATATATGTAAATAATACAAGGATCCTCATGGGGTTTTTAAACTGTGTGTGCACCACACACTTAACCTCTGACCTTTAATCTACAACCGAGCAGCACAATGTATGATTTCACTCATCTGGCATGTTAAAGTTTTAATGTTGAGCGGATGAGAGAAGGGACGGAAGGAGTGCTTAATTACAGACTATGAAGGCCAGGGTCTCACCGCACTCACACAGAGCCGTTGGGTTACATTTCACAGCAGGCTGGCTGGTCATTCATCTTTCTGCTCCCTAGCTCTGTAGCACTGAGCACCGCTTCAACTTTCCCCTACATAGTGCTCAGAGCGGCAAACACACAGAAACACAGCGGGCTCTGGGTTATTGTTATATAACACATGCATGTATGCAATCACACATTCAGGGTTTTTCAGAAAAAGACTTTAGACTTTGACAGGTGTCATAGAGTGTAGGTAAAGGATGGCAGAATTTTCATTTTTGGGAAACGTATGCCTTTAACTAGCTTAACCAGTAAGATTTCCCTGCTTAACTACCTGCACCAGAAAGACTATGCTGGTTGATCAGCTTCACTACCTTTATCAGTTTAAATGAAGAGCATCATGCTGGTTCACCAGCTAGACCAACACTAGCAGGCATGGAACTTCACACTGGTGTTGTGCAAGATTCTTTATCCCCCAAAAGAATCCTATTCCCCTTGCTTAATGTCTGATTAAAAACATAAAAGCGCTATAGTAAGAAAGCAGGTTAGGCTACCGAAGGCTACACAAAGAAAGGCAAGTGTTAAATTTGAAAATTTTAGTTAGTGTAAAAACAGTAATACTGTAAAATATTATTACGATAATAAAATGTTTTCTATTTTAATATATATTAAAGTGTAATCTATTCCTGTGATGGCAAAGCTGAATTTTCAGCTGTAATTACTCGTCTTTTGTAGGATTGGGTATCGATAACCGGTTCCAAATTTCCAAGAACCGTGGATTTGATAAGACACTTATTTTGTTTCCGCTTTTTGATTCCTGCGTGCATTTTAATGTGATTTTAAACCATTCAAAAGCAAGAAGACACGAAAGTTGGGAACATCTAATGTGCACGCACAGAAAGCCACTACTCGTATAGTGCGCAAATACTGAGTTAAGTTCTCTTTCTGTTCTTGCAAGAAGCGTCTACTTGCACTTGAATGGACAAATACACACAAAATTATTTCAACATATGGTTTTGTTTGACCAAGTGTTCACATAAACAGTTGAGCAGGAAAATGCATTTGTAACAGTATACTGGATCAGTGCATTCTGCCTTAAAGTGACAGCAGCCTAATATAACTACTGCCGTCTGTGTCATTAATGTTAATAAACGAACAAAAAAGAGAAACCACTCACTGATCTTGACTGAATAATTTTTGTAACTTTAATAAGGATTGCTCTGCTGTCAATTGATTAACAAAATTAACTTTAAAGTGCATTTTTCTGTAATTAATCATGATTAATCATGCCTATTGCCTAACATTAAAGTTTTTTTAATATATATCAAGAGCAGTGAGTGATTTTGAACCAGGCACTGAACAGAGTACACATGAAAAGTTATCTTAGCTAATCAAATCACTTTTCAGCAGACAAGTGCACCGTGATAACCCATAAACTTGTAAAATTAACACTTTTTTTTTTTGCTTATTGCTTTTATTGCAAATAAATCTGAGGTGATTTTCCACACAGTCTCCTGTAATCTCTCTCTCCATCTTTCCATGGCCTCTCACATACAGATGTTAATTATTAAGTTATATATGGAGATATATCAAACCCCAGGGCTCTCCCCACTTAATCCTGAGGAATGCTGGGCCTGTGATGAATTTTGAGAGTTCCCCCGCTAAACCCTGAACTATTTAATTACTCTGGTCTGTACCCTGGTCATGAGCTGGAATATTCAATTAAACCCGTTTTCATGGTGGGACCACACACAGTTCATCACACACATACATGTTTGTTTTCATTCTACTGACTTTTTGTTTTTATACTGAGCTAATGGTATTTTAATCTCTTACTCTTAAACTTTCCCTCACACAAACCTTTTTGAATTTTACATTTTCATCTTTTTGATGGTCATTTTGATAGTCACTTGGTTCCTATTTCTGCAATGTCATTCCAGGGGGGGTATTACAATGGCAAGCATTTTTAGAAGTGTAATTTTGGTCCAATGAGTTTTCAGTTTGGACAGAAAGAAACATTTGTCCATTGGAAATCAACATAAAGGAGGTAATTTTACATAAATTAAAGAAAAAAAACAATTTGACGAAGATTACAATTGTCAGCATTTGTGTAAATCAAGGTGTTTTTTTTTTATTATCATTAACATTCTTGACTTTAAATACATTTCTCTCTTCTCTCACACGAGAAGCAACAAAAATATTGGAAAATGAAATGTTTTTATTTCCATCTTAGTTTTTATTTTTATTTTAAAAAGCAAATAAGTATTCTTACACTAAACATACACTTAATCCTCAAAATAAACCTAAACAAACATCCATAAAGAGGTTTGCTTTGGCATAAGGAGTCATTTACACAAAACACAATGTCTCCCTCCTTACAAACATAGAGAAAAGAGTTGTGCTGTAAACATTGTGGTCTCGCTTTGTTGTGACCGTTTTATTTTTATCGCCCTGTTCCAGGTCACATTTAGACCTCCGCAGTGTTGCCTAATCTGTCATAAATCCACCCACCCCTGAGAAAAGCCCAGAAAACACATCTAAAAGACCAGCGTGTCAGTCAGCGTTACAGGGCCACAGTCAGATCTGTTTGGGAAGGAGGAGGGATGTGGGAAAAAGAAACCACTCTGTGGCCTTTCTAGATTTTTTCAGTGTGTAACTGCTACATACAGTAGTCTTTGCAAAAGAATCCAAATGGTGTGACAATAGCCAGAAGGTATCAATGACTGCTATCACCTTTCATAAACTATTACAGTCAAAAGTTGTGTCATTTTGAGAAAAAATTATGGGTCCCACTTTATATTAGGTGGCCTTAACTACTATGTACTTACATCAAAAAATAAGTACAATGTTCATATTGTATTGCAAAACACTTTTGCTAATATTGAGGTGGGATACGGGTAGAGTTAGGGACAGGTGTGGTGGTATGGGTAAGTTTTAGGTGTAAGGGAAGTGTCAACAGTGTAATTATAAATGTAATAATACAGAAATTAATTACAGATGTAATTACATGCAGGTAATTTTTTAAATGTAAGTACGATGCAAAAACATGTATGTACACAATAAGTGCATTGTATCAAATGATTAATTTAAATATTAGTACATAGTAGTTAAGGCCACCTAACATAAAGTGGGTCCAAACTATGTGTGAAGAGGGAAAAAACTTTGTAAAACAGACCTCATGAAAGTCACATATTCCAATAAAAGTTCATTAGCGCCACCTTTTGACAAAAGTGGGGGGGGTTAGTTTTACCTACAGTTTTACCTATTGTTCTCATCGAGCCAGACAACTTTCTAATTTACAGTCATTAGCTCCAACTAACAGGAAGTTAGCTATTTTGGGTATTCGAGTAACGTTGTTGTATGGGAAACGCACCCCAGTACGATTTGGGACGCTAAACCCTGATCCGGCTTGCGTTTCCGCCACCAACAGCACCCTTACCCGATCGACGCCATTCTGACGCGAAGAAGAAAGTGACACAGTAAACAACAATGGACGACAAAAAGCAGATATTGTTCTTGCTTCTCGACATGTGGCTGTTGTCACAAGAAGACATGCTTTGTTTGAGCCAAGGCTGCAGGCTGCAAGGAAAAACAGCCGGAAAAGCATGCGTAAGTGACGGTTTACAGATCACAATGCAAGTGGGAGAAGCCTCATGTTACGGTCGTCACGATCACTGATGACAACATCCAGGATCAACACTTTTCATGTACCGCAGCGTTAGATTAAATAAATTTACATTTAACCAGTTTATATGGTGAGGCGCTGAAAAGTAGATCTTTGTTTATGTGTTTTTGGTCTACACTGTTAAGTTACATGACGTGAGAACAGTTAGCTATTTAGGTTTGTACGTTAGCATGGACTCACTTTAATCATAACTTAATGAGAGCATGACAACCCTCCTGAGAAAATCCTCTCAGGATACCTGGAATCAGTGTTAGAAGTACCACAGGCACATCATTTTACCATTTCTGTAGCATAAACACTATCCGATGAGAGCTTAGATCTTCCAAAGTTTCTTTTTGGTGCTGAAACCTAAAGATGTCTGAGTTCCGGTCCGCGTGCAACTGATACTCAACTGCCACTGGCTCATCTGCGTTCGAGGGGAGGGGCTTACCGATAGGTCAATTGATAAAATCATTGTGTCACTGCAGCTGCTGTTTGAAGCTCAAGTTTCCATAGAAAGTTTTAGGTATTTTTTTCTACTAACCAACCATCCAGAACAACCCCACAGCAATGAGCTAAAAAGAACACTTTAACAGCCACAAAGTAACATCCTGCTATCTTAATTCGGCAATTGCTGCTACTGGATAAGTCAGTGAGTCTGAATCATTCAGACTGATTTTGTGAACCGTATCAACTGTTCTTTTAAATTTTGCCACTACTTCTAACGTTAACACGCCAAGAAACAAAGCTATACCATGGTTTCAGAAGATTTGTGCATGAGCTGTATGCACCACTTTTATGATAACTTGGTAACTTTATGGTGCTTTTGTGTTGTTTTTGAATTTTGAAAGGTTGTAATTGCAATTGCAAAGACCAGCTCAAAATGTCTTATTTTGTTTTCCCTGGAAGAAAGACAAATGGATTTAGAACAACATGAGGGTGATGAAAAGAACTGTCATTGTTGGACGACCATTGTTGGATCACTAGCGATCAGTTTTCAGACCAACATCTTGCCAGATAAGTACTTTAAGGTCTCTGCCTCATGTGCAGAGTATTTTCATGAGCTAAGCTAACAAAGGGCTCTGATGATGTCATGAGAGGATAAGGGTGAGATGACCTTCTCTAGCTTCTTAAAGCAGCCCATTGTAAAATCCTCATCTTAGGTGTGCAGAGGGAGAACACACATTGAATATTCATTATTTGCATCAGGCTCCAAATTTTTTTTACATTACTTAACACATTTAATTCTTCAGGTTAATCTTGTAAATAAGACTCAATGGATGAAAAGAAGTGCAAAAAGCACTATTCATTCACTGTTGTTTCTCTACAGTTTGACCAGGTCCAAGTTTAAGCTTAAACCCTGTGAGAGATCCACAGGAGCCAGGCAGACCTTAGATGACTGCACTCATGTGGTCAAACCCAAACTGCCATACTACGTACAGTATACTGGGACTAAGAATACACAACATATTTAAATGTACACTAGTACACATCAACACTATTCTCTTTACAGATGAATGATGCCAAGGGCAATCAAGATGAGATAATGTTTCTCTCACTCTCACAGGTAACATGGATGAAATTATACTGTATTATTATTATATTATTATTTAATATTAGGTATTATTTTCAATTAGGAGATATTCAGAACTGCTCACAGGATTGCTGTTTTCACAAATGAAAAATGTGATCTGCAAATATGGTAAATTGTAAAGGTAGCATACTCTGTGATGAGGCCCTTTCACACATTAAACCTGGGAAATAAGTATTTTTACTGGTAAGATACCATTCACACATCAGTATCGAAATACCGGTAAACTCTGTGATGTCAATAATCAGAAATCACCTTTAAACACTGTAATGTTTTGTTCATCCACATGGATGAGAAGTGTGTCAGTTCACTATCTGTCCAATTAGACAAAAAAAAAATTGTACTTCTGAATGACAAGCATAGTCTGTAACAGTTCATTGATTGAACAGTATGGGGAAAAATACCATGGAAGTCAATGTAGCCTGTCAACTGTTTGCTTACCGACATTCTTCAAAATATTTTTTTTTGTGTTCAGCAGAAGAAAGAAACTCATACAGGTTTGGAATAACATGAGGGTGAGTAAATGATGACATCATTTTCATTTTTGGGTGAACTATCCCTTTAATATCTTTTTAAAGGAAATTAATAATATACTTGGGAATACAAAGAAGGTAAGTAAATCTAAAAGTTGTAAAACTAAAAACTGTCTTATTGTTACGTATTCCTGGTTTTGTGTATCTTGTGTTTTTTTTATTTGACTTTTAGGTTGCATTCTGCGCTGTTCTTTTCCTGTGCCATATTTTGTAGTCATTATTTTGTGTCCAGGTGTGTCTTGTTAGTCTAATACTCTGTGTGTATATAAACCCCAGTTTTTCATTGTCAGTTCTTGTTCTTTCCAGGTTTTATGTTGGCTCAGATCTGTTTCATTTATCTGTTCCCTACTTTGTTTATTTTGGTTCTTTCATTTCTTTAATAAACCTTATTGCACATGGATCCTGCTCTCGCTTGTCTCTGAGTTCGCCAGCATTACACCTATACATTTTTTTACAAGTTAATGTGACATTTTCTATGTGATTCATCTCTGTCATCTGGTTTGTTTGGTTCTTGTGGTTCAATTTTAATGTGGTTTTGCATTCATAGCAATCATAAACTGCTTAGGTATGTTAAATTTTACATCCCTGTAAGCTACAATATTAACAGAGCAGATAATACATTCACAGGTTTGTACAGTGCACAGGAGCTTTTATGCAAAAAAACGTAAGACTTATAATGACAGCTACTCCAAGGAATTATTATTTAGACTGTGTAAATATTTGTCAGTGGTTATGATTGGTGTGTGTGTGTCATTGCTCAAACCTGTGATGTCAGTGGTAAAGTCTGTGTGGGAGCTGATGGGGGTGCTGGAGCTCTACGTTTCTTTAATTCCACTTTCGGGGACATCTTGGAGATGTTCATCACAGACTGAGACTGACCAAGAGTGCTGGGACGGGTCTCCACACATGGGCCACTTGCCACCACTGATATACCCTGAGCATAAAACAAAGAGAGACACTTTAAGAGCTACACAAATACACATTTAAAACATGTTTAAAAGGCATACATAAAAATAGAAATATGTCTATAAATATAAATGCGAAGTAGAGAAAGTAGAGACTAGCTTATTGCAAATGATAAGGTGTACTCATGTTGAAGGTGCAGAGAAATTAAGTATTGTTGTAGGCAGTGGATCCTGAATTTTGTTGTAGGCAGTGCATCCTGAATTTAAAGGGCAGCAGGTTTAACAGAGGACAGCAAATCAATAACATTTGGGCTGGAAATGTGGGCCATGACCCCACGTTTACACACCATAAAACAGCTGCCCCGAGATGATGGTTAACAGGGAAGGATTCAAGACATAAACTAAACTACAACAACTGCTGATATCTTCTGATTCCTAAACCTGATATGAAAGTTTACGAGTTTAGTTGTTTTCTTAAAGAAATTACTCTTGTGCCAAATGTATAAATCTGTACAACACTTAGCATAATGTGTAGTTATAATTTGTTTAATTATTGAGAAGCAGAACTGAAAGTGAGAATAGGTGAAGAGAAAGAAAATAAAAGGGGGAAACCAGAAGTAGATGCATTTGAATAAATAATCCATTTATGTCCCTACTCTCTGTTTTATACAGCTTTTATTAGCAAGATTTATAAGTGCATATATTGTGTAGATTTTTTGAAAGAGAAGTATTAATTTTTACACTAGTGAATTTATAGAAGCAAAAAAAAGCAATTTAGTTTGATGTTGAAATTCATTCTCCTATTCCATCATGTGACAAAAGCTGTTTGCTGAACTAAACTACGAATCAATTTAAATTCCAAATAAATTTCAGAATTTGGTATTTAACAGAATGCATAACTGAAATTTAAATTTTAATTTAAGAAAGTAGAATAAAAATTAAAAAGTAGAATAAAAAAAAAGTAAACTGTTGCAAGCATATTTTTTAACGGACTATGGAATTTTTTTATATACATATTATTATTAGTACACTTCTATTGTTTTAGCTCGTATTACATAATTAAAAGTTCAAAGTTTGATAACACCTATTTAAAAAAATTTATCTGAAAGCATTGCAGACCAGTGGTGTTTTTTTCTGGTATGGCACCCTGGGCAAACCACCGCTTCTGCCACCCCAAACCCCACAAAATCACAAACAGAGATAATTGGGTGAGACTACACAAGTAATAATAATAATTATAAAAAAAACTACAATGCAGAACACACAGAAATGAAGGAGTGACACTTCCATGATGGAGAACAAATGAAAACACACACATATAACAAAAACATATAACACATAAAGGCATGTTTAGGTTTGACTGTAATATTGTGACATAACTGCAAAAAAATTATACTTTAGTATAAAAGAAATGCTTTGAAACATTAACAAAGAGTAATTTTTTCATTGTTATAATGATTTAATAATGTCTAAAAATAAATCTAAAAAATGAAAAACTTGGGAATAAAATAAACGTCTTTTGTCTCCGCTGGAACCGGCCGGCTTCAAGTCTCCTTTGTCTTGCTGGTCCCTTCCAGTTCCAAGGCTCCTTCATTGGTCATTCATTGCTCTGCCTATGCCTCGTACTTCCGGGGCTTTGGCTGTGCCTCGTCCCTCCACCCTTCTGGCTCAGTTGGGCTCCTCCTCCCCTCCGGCTTCGCCTTGGTCCACAGTCCCACCGGCTCCACCATAGTCATCCAGCACCCTGGCTCCACCTCAGCCGCCAGGTCCTTTGGTGTCACCCAGGGTCTCACCTGGGTCTCCCAACTCTCCTGGTTCCACCTGTTGGCCGGTTTCCTGACTCCACTGTGGCTCCTCCCTCCATTGGTTCCGTCGTGGGCCTTTGCCAGGATGGCTCACTTCTGGGTCTTCATCTGGCTCCTCCCCCTATCATCTCCTCACTGGCTCCTTCCTCCATCATCTCCTCTGTGGTGGTCCCCTCTGTCAGCCCCTCCTTGGTCACTCCAGCTCTTCTGGGAGGGGAGTGTAATGTAAGGGTTTTAGTTTTAGTTTGGTTTTGTTTTGTTCTTGTTTGCCTGAAGTCCCCGTCATTGTTAGTTACCATAATTTCTGAATTGAGTTACGCACCTGTTCCATGTTATATTGATTAATCCCTTTGTGTATTTAAACTCTCAGTTCCCTTTCATAGGTTCACTCTACACTGTGAACCGTCGCTGTGGGAACACCTTCGGTGTGATGAATGTCTGAAGCCTTTATACCATCACGCCGATTAGCGCCGCCTTAGGAATACGTCATGTATGCTTATATGCACGCACTAGGCGTCATATCGTCAGATTTTATTCCTTCAGGAAGCGGATCTTTCTGTGCCTGTTGGAAAGCTTCTCTCATATTCTTAGCTACCCCTTTTTCAGAGCAGTTTTCACTCTTTAAGCGGACACGATGAGCTACAGGAGATGCATCGACCCGTGTGGCAGGTTCATAGCAGGAGGAGACACTCACGACAGGTGCGTGCTATGTTTCATTGACAATCATTTCACTGTATGTAATTCACACATTTTTCTTTATGCCAAAATTCTTAATATTCAAAGTAGTCACACTGTCAACAGATTACTGTTTAAGATTAATTAAATGTTTAACATCGTTACAATTCTTTAAGGCAGTTACCACACATTCATTAATCTATTTTAAACACTGGAATAAGAGCACCAGCGCACTCAAGCAATACTGCTTATATGAAAATTAACAATGATTTACTACAAATAAAACCCCAAAACCATGGTTATTGTAGTTAAACTATGGTAACCACAAATTATCCATGGTTTTGCTATATTAACCATAGTATAACCGTGGTATTTGTAGTAAAACTGTGGTAATACAAATGGTAATCAAACAGCGAAAAAAAAACATGGTTACTACATTTTTATTAATACTGTTTTTTTTTTAACTAAATAATATTTAGTGGCTCATTTTTGTACGGATGTTGTCAGTCAAATTCATTTAAAAATGTAAATTCAACAAGTAAAGAAAAATGATCAGTAAGAGAAGAACATTGTTAATGAGAAGACGAGCACTGGACTGGGAAATACATTTATTTATTATTCTGAATGCACATTTGGAAGGGAAATACACTATATTGCCAAAAGAATTGGGACACCCCTCCAAATCATTGAATTCAGGTGTTCCAATCACTTCCATGGCCACAGGTGTATAAAATCAAGCACCTAGGCATGCAGTCTGTTTCTACAAACATTTGTGAAAGAATGGGTTGCTCTCAGGAGCTCAGTGAATTCAAGCGTGGGACAGTGATAGGTTGCCATCTGTGCAATAAGTCCATTCGTGAAATTTCCTCTCTACTAAATATTCTATGGTCAACTGTTAGTGGTATTATAACAAAGTGGAAGTAATTGGGAACAACAGCAACTCAGCCACGAAGTGGTAGGCCATGTAAAATCACAGAGCTGAACTTTCTGCAGAGTCAATAGCTACAGACCTCCAAACTTTGTGTGGCCTTCAGATTAGCTCAAGAACAGTGCGTAAAGAGCTTCATGGAATGGGTTTCCATGGCCGAGCAGCTGCATCCAAGCTTTACATCACCAAGTGCAATGCAAAGCGTCGGATGTAGTGGTGTAAAGCACGCCACCACTGGACTCTATAGAGCAGTAGAGACGTGTTCTCTGGAGTGACGAATCACGCTTTTCTGTCTGGCAATCTGATGGATGAGTCTGGGTTTGCCGGTTGCCAGGAGAACGGTACTTACCTGACTGCATTGTGCCAAGTGTAAAGTTTGGTGGAGGGGGGATTATGGTGTGGGGTTTTTCAGGGGTTGGGCTTGACCCCTTAGTTCCAGTGAAAGGCTCCTAGTTCCAGTTCCAATGAAAGGAACTCTTAATGCTTCAGCATACCAAGACATTCTAGACAATTTTATGCTCCCAACTTTGCACTGCGCACCAGTGCACAAAGCAAGGTCCATAAAGACATGGATGAGCAAGTTTGGTGTGATGGAACTTGACTGGCCTGCACAGAGTCCTGACCTCAGCCCTATAGAACACCTTTGGGATGAATTAGAGCGGCGACTGCGAGCCAGGCCCTCTCGTCCAACATCAGTGCCTGACCTCACAAATTCGCTTCTAGAAGAATGGTCAAAAATTCCCATAAACACACTCCTAAACCTTGTGGAAAGCCTTCCCAGAAGAGTTGAAGCTGTTATAGCTCCAAAGGGTGGGCCAACTCCATATTAAACCCTACGGATTAAGAATGGGATGTCATTAAAGTTCATGTGCATGTAAAGGCAGGTGTCCCAAAACTTTTGGCAATATAGTCTATATTTATAGGAACATTTCAGCAGGTTAGAGATATGAGATACAGGCGAGAGGATACAGCCATTAGTATTGATTGCGTTGCGAATGGTACCGAAAGTAGCGATACACTGCTTCACTTACCAGATATAGGAAGTGTGATAAAGGCCTATTCCTCTTAATACCGTGGTTCTTTCACAAGATTAATTGTTTGTTTGAGTGGTCCAACATTCAACTACAGACTAAATCAAGTGAGACTGAGGTGAATCAAGTGAGAAATGTCTGGAAAATCTGTTTAAAAGCAAACATTATTTTTGCTATTTAGTTTGTTGCCGCTAATGTCACAAATTACACTTCAACTTACAAACAAAAGAAAAGCAGGGATATGCATTAACATAAAGACAGAGGGGATGTTCCTTTAAGAGAGAGCAGAGAGATCTGGCAAACACTGACAGGAACAACACCGGATCTTCTAGAACCTTGCATGAGTGTTTGAGTGAGTGCTCAGCTGTTGGTTGGAACGAGAAAGAGAAATGGTATGCAGTCTTGCAGCTTGACTTGAGAAGAAAGAGTAACAAACAGACATCTGATCCAAACGAGATATAAAACTAGGCACAAACACATACCGGCACAAACACATACCAACACAAACAAACGCACCTGGAAAAAGCACAAAGACAACATAATCACAGCTCTCCTATCATGGCTACATGCTTTCATTAGACTCCACAACCTCCCTGTAAAAGTGTGATGTTCTCTCTTACATTTTTTTTTCTCACCCCTCTCTGCCCTTAGAACGGAATGTTCAAAGTAGGAATGGCTATTAGCGGGTTATATAATCGGAAATCAGTTACTGCGACGTGTTGAAAATGGCTCTTGGCTCTGTCTTTGATATTGTAAATAGCGTGCACCTGAACTCGTGTAATTACAGGGGCGAGCATCGAGAGCAGGGAAGAGCCCTTCATAAAAAAGGGTGATCGATATAAAATAAGTGACATATTGACGCATGTGTCTGAGTGTCATCAAGAACACAGTGTGTTTCTCAGAGAAAAGGGAAAAGATGTACAGAGCAATGTGGGTGTGAAGATCGAGTGTGTGTGAGTGTACCTACTTAACTATATATTGGACATACACTTGTACCCTGAAGTGAACTAAATCTGATGATACCTCCTTTTGGGGACATCCTAATTTGTAAAAAATGGTATGAAAATAAAATTATTATTATCATTATTACAGTTTTCTGTTGGGGTTAATATAGTATTCTATGTCCCCATTCAGATAACTAAGAGAGAGAAAGAGAGAGAGAGAGAGAGAGAGAGAGAGAGAGAGAGAGAGAGAGAGAAAGAGTGTGTGTGTGTGTGTGGCCTGGTAAACCCTACGTTATGGGGACAAAATGTCCCCACAAAGATGGCAATATCCGAAATCCTTGTCATTGCGGGAAAATGTTTTGAATGACATGGGTATTACAACGTATACATGGTTTATGAAGACACTTCCTGTGTCCCCGTAAAGTAAATGGCTTAAAAAACATATTAAACAGTGTTGTTGTTTTGTTTTTTATTTAAAAAGAAAGTGTGTGTGTGTGTGTGCATTGGGGTAATATCACAAAAGGGTCATCCAAGAAGCAGGAAAAGTACCAGCAGATAACTCTGAGATCTAGTCTATCTCTGATCCAAGCGATCCAAGACAAAACTATCCATCTAAAATGTAGTTTGAACAGTGATAGTGACTTAAGGAAAACTTAAGAAAATCTTATCAAATGTAGATAAAAGTTAAACCATATCATTAGGTCAAATCTGTGTGAGCGCTGCTAGAGATCACACTTTTGCCCAAGTGATTACTGACACCTAGTGGTGATACCTGAAAAAAAAATACATTGGATGGTGGAGATTTCTGAAACACACTTGACTTGACTTGTAGATTTATTACCTTCTATTATTATTGTATATTATTATCATTATTATAATATAATAAATACAATTAATATATATTCATGAATATATTATTTATGTTTTTTTATACTAACCAATCAGCATTAAGACCAGAAGTTCTGGTGCAGAACTATCCTTTTCTTTTTTTAAGTGTTGGATTTCTAAAACAAATTCCATTACTATTCTGTACATTTTATTTAAAAAATATAATATAGGACAATTTTTTTTATTATTCTTATTATTTTTGTTGTTGGTGTTGTTATTTAAATGTATTATTAAAAATGCATTTATATTATATATTTTAGTATTGACTTATTAGCATCCATAACTATTCTTTTTCATAATTAAAATAGAGATCATTCACTGATGCAATAAAAGTCGATTTCCAATCAAATAAACAACAAAAAAGTTCTGAAAAGAACAAATGAAGAAAAAATTTGAAGAATTAATCTTCAGACAGTATAACTGTGTTAAAGTTTGAAAACTGTGACAGACAGAGAGATGAGAGTGCATTAGTAAGGGACAGTGGAGTTCATGGGTTAGTACTTACATTAATGTTAGTGTCTGCATTGTCAACAACACTACCATCATCAAGACTGTCCATGTCCTCAGAAGACTGATCTTCAGTCTGAAATGGGAATGTAACACTAGCATGGCAGGCAGACTCACAATATCCATGAAAACCATGCAGTGCAGGATATAAACACCGCAATATCAGTTTAACGTTTCATTTTCAGTATATTTTGCGACATGTATTCGTTTCCTCCAGCATATGCATTGGTTCAGGAGTTTTCTATAGACATGCAGCATGCAAACATAAAGCACTATCAAGGTTTAACCAGTCTGTGTTCTACCTTTGATTTCCTGCGATTAAACTTGAGGAAGCCCAGCAGACCCTTTTTATCTGATCCACTCAGACTGTTGGAGTGAAGAGATTCAGCTGTAAGAGAAACACATTCGTTCAGCATCTTACACAAACACACAGAAGCTACTATTATAATCTAGAATTGAGTCAAGCAATGTTACTTTTGTTTTTAATAGTAGTGTAAACCAAAAACAAATAGCACACTTATCATTGGAATAATCCAAACAGACACACACATAATAGTAAAATAGTGTGTTAAGTTGCTGATTTGCAAGCGCTGTAAAAATGTTTTCCCATCATGCATCACAAGACACCCAAACACTTCACTCAATGTCCAATATAGTGGCATATAAGAAAGTTTGTTACATCAAGAATTTACGAGTTTAAATAGATATTTCATGTTTGTGAAATTAATAAAGAAACATTTAGACATTATAGTTACTTAAGAACAATTAAACACGTATACGGTCTGTATTAATGGAACAGGAAGCGTTATAAGCAGCAATGCACTAAAAGCAGTACAAAATTCTGACATTAGATGGTGCTACACTTCTGCAAGCATCTACGTCAACACATTTAAATGAACGAGCACTAACACTGCTACAAAAGAATCAGCAGGACAAGGGACAGGTTTTCTGAATACAACATAAATGCATTGAAATAAGCATGACAGTAACAATAAGCATAAAAGATGAATAAAAAACAGGCACTGCATGTCTTGTTTATTTTCTGTCGTCCGGGTTATTTTAATCATATAAAGCTCAAGAATGTTTTGCGACAGGAAGCAGAATCTCAGCACACTCAAGACAGTTTAACTACATATACTGTAAAGGCACTATGACAGCTATACAGCTAAAGTCATGTACATCAGTACCTGAGTAGTACAGGGCAGGGGTCGAAGCCATTTTAGGCTGGAGAACTAAAAAACAATCAAACCAGTAGAAAATTTTAAAGGAAATAAGTTGAATAGGCATATTTGTACACTTGGCTAGACAGTAAAGGACTCACAGCTAAGACAGTGAAATGTCACAGGATATTAGTGCCTTTAGGTGCTGTATGAGTATGTTATATAAGAACTGACTAAACTCTTACGCTCACTCAACAAAGATATTGTAAGTGGAAACATCTAAAGGTAAACTTTTTTTTAGCAATGTCGCTGAGCAATGTTGCCAAGAGATGTTGCTTGGGCACTTTTTCCATTGAGAATGGGCAACAAATTTCTATCTGGATACTTTAGATGGGTCGTGGGCTCTGTCTCACCTGGTTGCCCGTTGACGGCAACATTATACAGCAATAATATGTCTGAACAGGAAGAGCTGGACTTGCCAATGTAATGTCAACAACCAAATTGAAACCAGTGGTTTCCTAACTTATATATATATATGGTAACACTTTACAATAAGGTTAATTAGTTAACATTAGTTAACTACATTAGTTAACATCAACTAATAATAAAACTGCACTTATAAAGCATTAATTTATCTTTGTTAATGTTAATTTCAACATTTAATAATACATTATTAAAATCGTGTTAACATTAGTTAGTACACTGTGAACTAACATGAACAAACCATGAACAGCTGTATTTTTATTAACTTATGTTAACAAAGATTAACAAATACAGTAACAAATGTACTGCACATGTTTAGTTCATGTTAGTTAATGCATTAACGTCTCAGTTACGTATGTAACCCTCATTCCTTGAAAGAGGGAACAAAGACGTACGACATGAGACATGAGACATGAGGAGGGGAATGGCACAGCAAGCCGACACTAGAACGGGCACTTCGGTGTTACTGGCCAGTTGAAGCAAGCACATGGGAAGAAACCGGCTCTACACGAGGCTAATCTAGCGAACGTGTTAGGTGTCGCCCAGCCCGCAGCTCTACATATATCTGTGGCGCCGTGTGCCAACGCCCAGGAAGAGGCAACACCCCTAGCGCGCAAGGCACACCTTGGATCTGGTACGCCAAGGTAATGGCATCCACTATCCAGTGGGCCATCCTCTGCTTGGAGACAGCCTTTCCCTTCTGCTGTCCTCCGTAACAGACGAAGAGCTGTTTTGAGGATCTAAAGCTTTGCGTTCTGTCCACATATAACCGCAGAGCGCGGACGGGTCAGAGAAAAGCCAGGGCTGGGGCTGGGCAGCACTTGCAGGTTCACCAGGGAGTGGTGGGAACCTTGGGCACATATCCGGGCACACAAATTCTAGGCACAATTCATCGACCGAAAATGCCTGCAGGTCCCCTACCCTCTTGATGGAGGCCAATGCAGTCAGGAGCAGTGTCTTCCAAGACAAGATGTTTAACTCAGCTGACTGCAGGGGCTCAAAGAGTGCTCTCTGCAGTGCGGTTAGCACCAGAGGTAAGTCCCAAGAGGGTATAGAGTGAGAGCGAGGCGGATTTAGTCTCCTCGCTCCCCTCAAGAACCTGACGACCAGATCGTGCTTCCCTAAGGACTTACCATCAACCATGTTGTGTTGTGCGGCGTTAGCAGCAACATACACTTTGAGGGTGGAGGGAGACAGCTTTCGCTCCAAACCTTCTTGCAGGAAGGAAAGCACTGATCGAAACATCTTCGGGGGTCTTGGCGACAAGAACACCATTCCACAAATAGGTTCCACTTACAGGCATAGAGGCGCCTCGTAGAGGGGGCTCTAGCAGAAGTGATGGTGTTTAACACAGCCTGTGGTAGGCCACCTAGAACCTCCGCATCCCATCCAGGAGTTTCCAGAGGTCCGGACGTGGGTGCCATAGGGTGCCTCGTCTCTGAGTCTGGAGGTCCTTCCTCAGAGGAATGGGCCAGGGAGGGGCTGTCGCAAGGAGCACTAGTTCCGGGAACCAGGTCCGGTTGGGCCAATACGGCGCAACTAGCAAGACCTGCTCCTCGTCCTCCCTGACTTTGCACAGGATCTGTGCAAGAAGGCTCACTGGGGGAAACGCATACTTGTGTAGGCCCTGGGGTCAGCTGTGAGTCAGTGCGTCCGTGCCGAGGATTCCCCCGGTCAGGGAGTAAAACAACTGGCAATGTGACATGTCCAGGGCGGCAAACAGGTCTACCTGTGCGGTCCCTAAGCGTCTCCAGGTCAGCTGGAACACCTGGGGATGGAGTCTCCACTCTCCCGGGAGCACCTGCTGTCGTGAGAGCTCGTCGGCTGCACGATTGAGCAGGCCGGGAATGTGAGTGGCCCGAAGCGACCTCAGATGCTTTTGACTCCAGAGGAGAAGATGGCGGGCGAGTTGCGACATGCGATGGGAGCGTAGACCACCTTGTTTATTGATGTACGCAACGGCCCCACGCTCTCTCATGGGAGCAATGGCCGCCACCGCGACTTTCGTGAAGACACGGGGCGACAGGGACAGCCCGAAGGGTAAGACTTTGTACTGATAAGCCCGTCCCTGTGTCGAGGGAGAATCGAGACATGAAAGTACGCGTCCTTCAGTTCGATTGCTGCAAACCAATCTTGGGGACGGATGCACCTGAAGATGCATTTCTGCATCTTGAACGGCAGCCTGTGCAGGGACCGATTCAAGTATCACAGGTCCAAGATTGGCCGTAACCCACCACCTTTCTTGGGTACAATGAAGTACGGGCTGTAGAAGCCTGTCTTCATATCGGCTGGAGGGACCGGCTCTATCGCATCATTCACCAGTAGGACTGCGATCTCCGCCCGTAATACAGTGGCAGCCTCCTTCAGCACGGAGGTGAAGTGGATGCCCCTGAACTTGGGGGGCCGCCGGGCGAACTGAATCGCATAGCCGAGTCTGATAGTACGGATGACCCAGCGAGACGGGCAGGGAAGAGCTAGCCAGGCTTCCAGCGACCGAGCAAGCAGGACCAACGGCACCACAGACGTACCCGGGGGCCAATGGCGGAACAAAAACAAAACGGTTTCTCAAACAAAAGTGGTGCAGCCACCATCTCCCGAAGAGCGGTTCCCTCCATTCCTGGGTAGCCCGTCTCAGGGACATTTGCACCTCCGCTTGCCTCCTGGTTTGGCAGCGGCCTGAGCGGGCTGGACGTCCTTTTCCCATGCCGGCTCCATGCCGGTGCCCGGATGGAGGCTGCTGCTGGGCTTTGGCAGGAGCGGGCAACGAGCAGGTGGAGGACCTGCGACCGGCGGGTGGGTGGAGGCAGCAGCGGCCCACTGGGGCAGGATATGCTTGATGGCCTCCGTCTGCATATGGGCGGCCGAGAACTGCTGGGCAAAGCTCTCGACCACGTCGCCGAACAGCCCAACCTGGAAAATGGGGGAGTCCAGGAACCGATACTTATCGGCCTCCTTCATATCCGCCAGGTTGAGCCAGAGATCCATATTTTTTTACAGTCTATGATCACCGCCACTGTAAATAGGTTTGACAGACAAACCTATTTATTTTGGAATTCTAAGAAAACATTTTTAGTTGCACTTTATTAATTGCATTTAATATTGTTTTGCCATGCTGTCCATGACTCTTAGAATAGACCAGTGACCCACCACTTGAGAACTGCTGATCTAAATTGCTTAGTTATTTTACAGATGCATTAAACATAATATTTTAAATACATTGAATTCAGAAGAACAGACTGTAACTCATTTTAGCATTACATCCTTGATAAATACAAGTATTTATATATATATATATATATATATATATATATATATATATATATATATATATATATATATATATATATATATATATATATAAATACTTGTATTTATCAAGGATGTAATACATTAATCAGAAGTGAGAGTAATTTTTTTTTTTTTATGTTACAAAAAAATTTCTATTTCAAATAAATGCTGTTATTTTGAACTTTCTATTCATCAAAGAATCCTAAGGGAAAAAAATGCATCACGGTTTCCACAAAATTAATCATTTTAAGTTGATAATAATTCTACTTTTATGTTGCCAAGTCAGCATATTAGACTGATTTCTGAAGGATCATGTGACACTGAAGACATTCTGCTTTGCCATCACTGGAATAAATCACAGTTAAAAATATATTAAAATATAAAAGTTATTTAAAATTGTTATAATATTTCACAATATTATGGTTTTTACTGTATTTTTCATCAAATAAATCTAGCCTTGGTGAGCATAAGACACTTCTTTTGAAAACATTATATAACGCATTTTGAAACAATCGCTGAGTCATATACTGTATTATTATTAGCCATATTACTAAGTGACAGACAAACCTATTTATTTTGGAATTCTAAGAAAACATTTTTAGTTGCACTTTATTAATTGCATTTAATATTGTTTTGCCATGCTGTCCATGACTCTTAGAATAGACCAGTGACCCACCACTTGAGAACTGCTGATCTAAATTGCTTAGTTATTTTACAGATGCATTAAACATAATATTTTAAATACATTGAATTCAGAAGAACAGACTGTAACTCATTTTAGCATATCTAATGCCCTGTTTACACCTAAGAACACTTAAAGGTGCAGTGTGTAGTATTTATGAGGATCTATTGACAGAAAAGCAATATAATATACATAACTATGTTTTCAGTGGTATATAAAATCTTTACATAATGAACCATTATGTTTTTATTACCAGAATGAGACATTTCTATCTACAAACACCATGAGTCCCCTTACAGTGAAGTCATGTCATGTTTCTACAGTAACCCTAAACGGACAACCTGCTCTAAAGAGCACTAGCTACTCTCAGCTGTTTTAGACGACGACATCTTTGTCCTGTGTCAGCCACCGTAGCTTCTCTATGTGCTTCGAAAGGGAGGGGTGAGCGGTGGGCAGTTGTCGCAACCTCACTGCTAAATGCCGCTACAATTTACACAGTGCACCTTTAAGAAGTGTTTTTGTCAATCCGATCACAAGTGGACGACGCTTAATGCAGGTGTAAGATTGGTTCAGATTGGTTCATCCATCAGATTGAAAGATCTGAAAAAGCCCATACATTTACCTGACCATAGACCCTCCCCTCAAAGAAATCAGGACCAAAGTGGTCGAAAGTTTTAAAACACCAGGTGTCAACGGAAATGCATTTCCCTCGTCTACTTGTGACCCGATCGACAAAAATGTGTCTTAATACCAGGTGTAAACAGGGCCTAAGTGACCATAAATGGTGTCCTGAATTTTTTATCCCATACCTAGCATCTGATCCAGGACATAGAGTTCCCTGACACCCAACTCGCTCAGGGACTTGTCCAAATCCAGTTGTTGGTGGCTGATATTGTCTCTGAACAGCAGGACATGGGCAGGGTCAAACTCGCACTTCTGACAGATCACAGGCAGCAGGGTATGCAGGGGGACCAATGGATTTACTCGAACCACAGCTTTCTGACTGTGGTGATAGTTCACTACCAAACGCACCGTTTTCTATGTGATAAGAGAAAGAGAAACAGACATGTGAAGAATGAGAGAGGTTCGTTTATAAAGTAATTTATATGTATTAAAGGCATAGTTCACCCAAAAAAATCTGTCATCATTTACTCACCCTCATGTCATAGCAAACCTGTATGACTTTCTTTTTTCTGTACAATTTAATTTCGACATTTTTAGTTTGTTTGTTTTTTGACCTTACAATGGCAGTCAATGGTTACCAAAATTCTTCAAAATATCTTGTTTTGTTTTGAGAAAGTAATGCAAAAGGGTTTGGAACGGCATGAGGGTGAGTAAATAGTGACAACATTTTCATTTTTGGGTGAATTATCCATTTAAATAACATATTATAAAACAGAACAATGCAATGATTTGCATTGTAAAGGAATATTAAAGAAGATAAATACAACTTTAGCTTTATGCTGTCAATTACCACAGCAATTAAGCTGAATTGTGATTAATCTCTGGAATCGCATTTATATTAAAGAAAAAGTCACAACATATCGGTGCATGTTGACAGCAGCTGTGTTGTATTCAATCTAGAAAATTGTTTTAATGGAGGGAAATGAAAATTCAAAACCAGCATGGTGCCTAACATTCAAAAACTCTCTTCCTGTAGATGATGGAGTTGTAGCAAACTCCTGTGGCTATTATCGTTTGCATAATCAAGATAAGATAAGATGCAGCACAGAACTCTGAAGTTTCACGTGAGCAGTGGGCTAAATTAAACTGAATATGCACATGTTTGCGGTGCCTTGTAGAGGAAGTGTCACACCAACCACAATAAACTGCTTAGAGAAAATCTTCAGAGATCTGAATTATAGGTTTCATCGAACACTAATAAATCACATTGTGCAAATACTAATATTGTTCATCAACATTCAAATAACTTTATCACAGAGGCAGCTAAATTTTCATCCTAGCTAATAAAAAAAAAAAACCTACAGAAAATTAAGGTTAGCACAGGAGACACTTGATGTGTGCCATTTCCTGTATATTACCATGCAGACAAACAAGGACACACCAGAGAACACTGAGGTGTCACGAAACGGTACACAACACTTATTCAGTTTTGTTTCACATTTTAGTTAAAGTTTAATCCCACTTGAAGAAAAACTTTATTTTTTCATACGTTTCTCAGACTGTGTTCATATGAGTAAAGAAGCTGGAAAGGCAGATTAGACAGTTAATGCAAGATTTATCAATTGCACTATAACATAATCTCTAGACACATGTACTGCATATATATATATATATATATATATATATATATTAGGGGTGTGACGAGATCTCCCGAGATTAAAATGTGACGAGATTTCTCATCGAGTGAAGAGCTGTCTCACGATATCGCCACGATATTGAAGCGACCGTTTTCCAACTGAATGAAATCGTTTTTATTTCTATCTGTCACAGTGTGTTTGAGGTTTGGTTCATGTTTCATATTCTTAGTTTGTCATGTTCACTGTCTATGTTTCTTAGTTTGCCACGTTCCCTGCCATGCACTTTCTGGTTTTGTCATGTGATTCCCTTGCCCTCATGTGATCCTGTCATGTGCTCCTTTTTCTTGTGTTCTGTTGTCATGTTCTCATTGGTTCATTGTCTCATCATTGCTCACAGGTGTGTCTTGTCTAGTCCTTAGTCATTGTGTATTTAAACCCTCATGTTTGCCATGGTCCTGGTCGAGTATTGTTTGTTCTATGTAACCCGCTGATAGTCTGTTGTCAAGCCAAGTCTGTTGTCAAGCCAAGTCTGTTGTCAAGCCAAGTCTGTTGTCTGCTCAAGTCATCTTGTGTCTGGTATTTGTTCACCTTGTAAATAAAACTGCACTTGGGTTCATCAAAGCTTGCCTCCAGTGGACTATACGTTACACTATCAAACAACAGTGGATGATGTAAACTATTGTAAACGTCTCTGCACATCCAGCATGAGCTGCAGCAGAGTCACGCACAGTGCAGCAGGAATCCCAGTTCACTGATCACGTGACGAGAGTAAGGTGAGATGATTGACAGGACTATGGCGGGAATATTTGTGCACAACAGAGCCTGATAGAGTTTCTGATAAATGTCTTATCTTGTAGAATGTGCATTCAGCACCGCCGCTCCCTATGCATAGAGATCGCAAATCAAAAGTGAATGTAAATGAGAGCTCCCTGATTCACGCAAATTAGGCGACATACAATAGCCTATCTCCCAATATCAAAGAGATCTCATAATGGGCTGTGTAGTTGTAAACACCTCTTAGCTCTGGTCTCTGTTGCACTTTGAATACTGAGAGAGTAATTTGATTTTGGTTGCACGTGTCTCTTATTGTTTGCATTTAATAAGACTAAGAAATTACTGTTATTTATTTTTGTTATATATACTGTTTTGATAAGGAGTTGAGGTCACAGACAGCTTCAATCAGAAGTTCTGCTCATAATTAATGTACAGTAAGATCTGAAGAGACTCATGTGAAATCATACAGGAGAGAAGCCAGTCAGTTGAGTTTGTGGCAAAACCTTTTACAGTGCTTGTATACTGTTGTCTTTCAATTCATATGATAATTCATTTTCAGAAAGTAGAAAGTAGAACGTTACGTCAGTAACTGACGAATGGGGGTTTCGCTTAGAAGCCCATCACCTTCGAGTTCTTACCAAATGAGCCAAAGGCAAGGAATTGCCATGGGTCTGTGGAATTTGCATAGCGTAGCTCCGCCCCACCTCGTGGGTATATAAGGAAGGATGCTGGCAATTTCGCATTATGTTACCTACTGAGGAGCCGAGACTGAA
The DNA here is from genome assembly GCA_039654625.1 of Rhinogobio ventralis. NCBI lineage: Eukaryota > Metazoa > Chordata > Actinopteri > Cypriniformes > Gobionidae > Rhinogobio > Rhinogobio ventralis. Next base: position 29,680,393 of record CM077201.1, read on the forward strand.
CTCCTGGCCGTTCCAGCGGTACAGTGGAAGTGGCAGAGGGATGTAACGTCTCCATTCCCTCCTCAGAGAATGAGGGTTACATACGTAACCGAGACGTTCCCTTTTGTTCAGTCACTCCGAGTTACTTCAGTGTCTGGTGAATGGGGGTCCAATCTAATCATGCCACCTCGGCTGTCTTCCAGTGCCCTGTGCAAGTCTGAGCTCCCTGTTGTGAGACTAGCACGAGCGAAGGACTCAACTTAACACAGGAATACCAAGGTACACTGGGAAGCATATCCCACGTGGAAATATGCAACACAATGCCTGCCCGCAGGGAGGACTTAAGAATACACATATGACCCACAAACAGGATGCATATGGAACACACTGGGGTATCCAGCCTGAAGGGTGGAATGTCTTAACCCCAGGGGTGGCAAGGGGCTTGACAAGGGAAAGAGAGGGAACCAGGCACATGGAGGTCCCTAGCCTAACACAAGGGCTGACCGTGCAGGCATGCACTCTGGTGTCTGCATCAACAGTGCTGGAGGAAGTCAGGGCTTCAGAGGAGAAAACTCACCTGAGGAAATTTCGCACGTATCCAGTCCGTGGAGTGGAATGGCGAGCAAGCGATGACACCTAGCAGGTCCTAGCTACTGGCTACTGGAAGCAAGTACACGGCAGAACACTGGCTCCACTCGAAGATTATAGAATCTCAGCTCTGCAGATGTCTGCAGCTCCACTGAACGCAAAGGCTCAAAGGAGCACTCTCTGCGGGGCAGATAAGACCACTGCGAGGTCCCAAGAGGGTATGAGAGGAGAGCGAGGAGGATTTAGTCTCCTAGCCTCCCTCAGGAACTTGATGACCACACATGCAGGTTCCATAGATCGGGACGTGTCAGAGGGTTCCCCATCTCTGAGAAAGGAGGTCCTTCCTCAGAGGAACTGGTCAGGGAAGGGCTGTCGCGAGGAGCACTAGTTCGGAGAACCAAGTCCGGTTGGGCCAATGAGGCGCCTGCTCGTCGTCCTCCCTGATCTTGCACAGGGTCTGTGCAAGAAGGCTCACTGGGGGGAACGCATACTTGCGAAGGTCCCGCGGCCAGCTGTGCGCTAGTGCATCTGTGCTGAGTGTCCCCTCGGTCAGGGAGTAAAACAAGCAGCAATGGGAAGAGTCGTGGGAGGCAAACAGATCTACCTGTGCGTCGCCGACCTGTTCCCAAATCAGCTGAACCGTCTGGGGATGGAGTCTCCATTCCCCAGGAAGTGCCTGAAACCGTGAGAGCTCGTCTGCTGCACGATTCAGCTCTCCCGGGATGTGATTGGCACGAAGCGACCTCAGATGCTTCTGACTCCATATGAGGAGATGGCGAGCAAGTTGCGACATACGGCGAGAGCATAGACCACCTTGTCGGTTGATGTACGCTACTCTGGCCGTGTTGTCTGACTGGACTAGTACGTGTTGGCCCTTAAGCAACGCCCGGAAGCGGTACAGAGCGAAGTGTCCTGCTAGCAAATTGAGGCAATTGACCGCGACTGCGGATGCCATATGCCCCAGGAGCCTCTGAAATAACTTCAGTGGAACCGCACTCTTCTCCCGAATTGATGCAAGCAAGTCAGCAGTGACTGCATGTGCTCGCTCGTAAGCTGCGCGTACATGGCGACCGAGTCGATTTCCATACCGAGAAAAGAGATCCTCTGCACAGGGGAGAGTTTGCTCTTTTCCCAGTTGACCCGAAGGCCCAGACGCGCGAGGTGCTGGAGCACCAGGTCCCTGTGTTCGCAAACCTGGTCTCGAGAGTGAGCTAGTATCAGCCAGTTGTCAAGATAGTTCAGGATGTGAACCCCGTGTTGCCTGAGTGGCACAAGGGCTGCCTTGACGACTTTCGTGAAGACGCGAGGAGACAGGGCAAACCCGAATGGGAGAACTTTGTACTGGTATGCCTGCCCCTCGAAGGCAAACCGTAGAAAAGGAGGAAGAATGGAGATATGAAAGTATGTGTCCTTCTGGTCGATCGCTGCAAACCAATCCAACGGACGAACACATTCGAAAATGCGTTTGGCTGTCAACATCTTGAATGGAAGCCTGTGAAGGGTTCGGTTCAAGACGTGCAGGTCCAGGATTGGTCGTAACCCACCGGTTGTCTTGGGTACAATGGAAAAAAAGATGGACCGAGTCTGATGGTTCTCGCGAGCCAGTGGGACAGGTTGGAAAGCTCTAGCCCGGAGCCATGTGAAGCACGTTATATGACGGACAGATGCACTTTTATGGACTTCAAAAACAGAGCAACAGTCACTGCCATTATAAAGCTTGGCTTAGCCAGGACTTTTTTAATATAAATGTATTCATCTGAAAGAAGAATGTCATATACACCTACAATGACTTGAGGGTGAGTAAATCATGGGCTGATTTTCATTTTTGGGTGAACTAACCCTTTAATGTGTGTTCACACTTAATTTGTGTTCACACTTGCAGTTTGGTTTGCTTGGTGCGTTTGGTCCAGACCAAAAAAAAAATAAAAAAATTCTAAAAAAAAAAAAAAAGTCCTGGTCCGCTTAGCGTCCACATTGGCATTTTAACACCGAACCTAAAGATACCAAACCTACAGGCATAGGGATATGTTAACAACCTGATTGGTCGATTTTTATTAACTACATTTCGCAATTTACGGAAGTTACTGAAAATCCAAAACAATGCTGTGTGTTGGGCTAAATGTGCTCGTTGTATGTGCATAACCTACATATGATGGTATTTTGACCAGCTGAGAACTTGTGAAGAGCTTATAAAATGTGTAAAGAAGTCAAAACAGCGGCAGGAATCCCTCCATCACACACAAACAAACGTCTCGGTTACGACTGTAACCTTAGTTCCCTGAGTAGGGAACGACACGCTGCGTCACCGCTTTGGGAACGCCTCTGCGTGATTGCGTCGTGAAGCACATGTGTAATCAGTCCAATGGAGAGACGGAACGTCATAGGCGGGTGACGTCATCGACCCGGAAGGTATAAAGCATACCGGCAAACAAACGCCGCTAGCTTCTGTGGTAGAGTGAAGCAAGACGCTTTTGCGGGCATGCGGGGAGTATGGCAGGGTGACGCAGCGTCTCGTTCCCTACTCAGGGAACTAAGGTTACAGTCGTAACCGAGACGTTCCCTTTCGAGGGAACTCGCGCTGCGTCACCGCTTTGGGAACGAGAATACCCACGTCCCCATAGGAGCCGGATGCCCGCCTGTGCATTGTCTAAAAGGCGAGCACCCGAGCCCCTGGAGTAATGTCAAGTTCGTAGAACCTCACGAAAGTGAGCGGCGAGGACCACCCCGCCGCGTCACAGATGTCTTGCAGGGAGGCCCCTGCTAGGAATGCCCGAGAGGCAGCCATACCCCTAGTCGAGTGTGCCCGGACAGCCAAAGGGAAAGGCTGCCCGACCACCTCATAAGCAAGTGAAATAGCCTCAACTATCCACTTGCTCATCCTCTGCTTAGAGACCGGACCCCCTCTCGAGGGTGGACCGTAACACACAAACAACTGTTCCGATTTTCTCCACAGGGCAGCTCTGTGGACATAAGCGTCTAGTGCGCGAACAGGGCAAAGCAGATTGGATCTTTCCTGGTCAGACGTCAGAAAGGGAGGTGGACAAAAGGCCATAAGTACTATGGGTCTCACAGTATTAGTGGGAACCTTAGGAACGTACCCCGGTCTGGGGTGCAGAAAAGCTTTAGCCATACCGGGAGCAAATTCCAAGCACGAGGGTGCCACAGAGAGGGCTTGTAAGTCCCCTATTCTTTTTAAGGAAGAGATAGCCAGCAGAAAGATGGTCTTTAAGGTGAGGAGTTTCTCAGAAATTTCTTCAATGGGCTCGAAGGGAGCCTGAGAAAGGCCCTGAAGGACAATAGATAAGTCCCAGGCCGGCACCCTGGTGCGTACTGCGGGCCTCAGTCTGATAGTGCCACGGAGGAAACGAGTAACTAGGGGGTGTCGCCCGAGGGTAACACCATCGAAAGGAGAGTGGTAAGCTGCTAAGGCCGCCACGTACACCTTCAAAGTGGAGGGAGCTAACCCAGCGGAGAATTTCTCCTGCAGGAACTCCAGCACCGCGCTCGCAGGGCAGTTAACTGGATCCCACAGGCGATCTCTACACCATAAGGTGGAGAGTCTCCATTTCAATGCGTACAGTTTCCTCGTGGAGGGAGCTCTAGAGTGTAGGATGGTCTCCACAACCTCGGTTGAGAGACCGGAGCTTAGGAGCTGGGCCCCCTCAGAGGCCAAGCCCACAGATTCCACAGCTCTGGGCGTGGGTGCAGGAAGGCACCGCCCGACTGAGAGAGCAGGTCCCTCCTGCACGGAATCTCCAGGGGAGAGCCGTTGAGGAGCGACACAATGTCCGAGAACCAAACCCGGGCTGGCCAGAACGGAGCTACTAGGAGCAGATGGGCACCGTCCCGACGAACTCTCTCTAGAACTCCCGGAAGCAGAGCGATCGGGGGGAAAGCGTACAGGGGCAGCCTCGGCCACTCCTGTACCATGGCGTCCAGTCCCAAGGGAGCTGGAGGAGTTAGAGCAAACCATAGACGACAATGAGTGTTGTCTTGAGTTGCGAACAGGTCTACTTCGGCTCTGCCGAATTCTTGCCAGAAGAGCTCCACCACCTCGGTGTGGAGTCTCCACTCCCCGGGCCTCGGCCCCTGCCTCGACAGGATGTCTGCTTCCGTATTCAGGCGCCCTGGGATGTAGATTGCCCTGATTGAGAGCAATTTCCCCAGGGCCCACAGGAGGATTTGACGAGTCAGCTTGTACAAAGGGCGAGACCTCAAACCCCCCTGGTGATTTATATAGGAGACCACCGATGTGTTGTCTGTGCGAACTAGAACATGATGGCCCCTGAGATACGGCAGGAAATGTCTCAGAGCCTGGAACACAGCAAGCATTTCCAGGCAATTTATGTGCAACGCACGATGAGAGTCCTGCCACAGGCCCTGGGCCGAGCGACCACTCATGGTCGCCCCCCAACCCGTAAGGGAGGCATCCGTGGTCAGAGTGACCCGCTGGCACGGTACCCCCAGTAACGGGCCTTGGGCTAGAAACTGAGGGTCCTTCCACATGACTAAGGCGCGGAGGCATCGCCGCGTTACCTTGATCACGCGAAAGGGATTTCCCCTCGGGGAAAAACCCTTGGTCTTGAGCCACCACTGTAAAGGTCTCATGTACAACAGGCCACGAGGAATGACGTTGGACGCTGCTGCCATCAGGCCTAACAGTCTCTGATACTGTTTGACAGTGAGTGGCTGGTCTAGTTTCACCCCTTTCACAGCTGAGAGAATCGACCCTACGCGAGGCTCTGATAGACGGGCCTGCATCAGGATCGAATTCCAACACACACCCAGATACGTTATTTTCTGTACTGGAGAAAGAACGCTCTTCTTGAGGTTGAGCCTCAGCCCTAACCTCTTCATGTGCGCGAGAACAACATCTCGATGTTGAACCGCCAGACGTGCTGACTGAGCCAAAATCAGCCAGTCGTCGATATAATTGAGAATGCGGATCCCCTGCATACGCAAGGGGGCTAATGCCGCGTCTACACACTTGGTGAAGGTGCGGGGTGATAGGGCTAGACCGAAGGGAAGCACCCGATATTGGTACGCTTGTCCCCCGAAAGCGAACCTCAGGTACTTCCTGTGCTGCGGAAGGATGGAGATGTGGAAGTAAGCATCTTTGAGATCTATCGTGACAAACCAGTCCTCGGACCTGATTTGGGACACAATATGTTTGAGTGTAAGCATCTTGAACCTGAACTTTGCCACTGCGCGATTCAGAGAGCGCAGGTCCAAAATGGGGCGCAACCCCCCATCCTTCTTTGGCACTATAAAATAGCGACTGTAGAAACCCGACTCCCTGTCGGAGAGAGGAACCTTCTCTATGGCCCCCTTCCGTAGGAGGGTCTGGACTTCTTGAGTCATAACCAGAGCCTGCTCGGGGCCCACCAAGGTAGGTAGGACCCCCTTGAAACTGGGTGGACGACACCTGAACTGGATGGCGTACCCTGATCTTATTTTCTGCAGGACCCAACGAGATATATTTGGCAGTTTTTCCCATTCTGGCAAAAAATCTACTAGGGGTACCAGTCCCTCGAGACTGGCCTCTGGTATACTGAGTGCTGGGAGCACAGCGCCCTGAAGCGGATGACCGGCAGGGAACGGCTGACTCGACAGCGCCACCTCCTTGTCTGGAGGACGCGGGCCATCCTCGGATGACTCGCGAGGGCCTTCCACGCCCCGGCACTCGGGCGGGGTTAGTGGAGAGACCCTGTGAGGGTACCGGAAAAGGACGGGCACCGTATGCTGAGGTGAACACCGCCTGTTCCCGAAGGGGGAAACCCTCATTGCCCTGGGCCCACTGGCGTCAGGGCTTCTTAGACGCAGCCTTCCTAGAGATAAGAACAGTCCGCAGATCTGCTCTACCCCTAGAGGGCTGCGTCTGGGGGTGTCGCCCACCGCCCCACCCTTTCTGAGGGGGAGTACGAGTGGCGACACTCTGTTTCTGTTGCGCCCGGTGTACGGAGCTTGTACTCGGTGTCTGCTGCTCCCGCACAGCAGCAGACGAGGCCTGGGGCTTTCTCGGGAGGAGCTGCTTGAGCGCCGCAGACTGTTTCTTTGCCTCCTGAAACCTGTCGGTGACGGTAGTGACAGCGTCACCGAACAGGCCGTCAGGAGACAGCGGCGCATCAAGCAGAAAGCTCTTATCTCTCTCCCGAATCTCGGTCAGATTAAGCCACAGATGCCTCTCCGTAGCCACCAGGGCTGCCATAGAACGGCCTATAGATTTGGCCGTCTCCTTGGTGGCTCGGAGAGCTAAATCTGCTGAAGATCGGAGCTCATTGACTAAGTCTGCTCCGATCTCCTGGCTGGACCCCAGGTCTCTTAGCAGGTCGGCCTGGTATGCCTGCACGATGGCCATAGTGTGCAGGCACGCGGCGGCCTGACCCGCTGCCGAGTACGCCTTGCCCACCAAAAAGGAGGTGGTTCTTAATGGTTTGGTGGGCAAGGTCGGAGTTTTAATGGCCGATGCCGACTGAGGAGAGAGATGGCTCGCAAGCGTCTCCTCCACCTTCGGCATCGGACCATACCCATGCTTCTTCAGCCCCTGGATGTTACTATACACTGACGTTTGGGGGCTGAAGACACGAGAGGACATGGGCCGCTTCCACGTTCTCGACACCTCAGTGTGGAGATCCGTGAAAAACGGTAAACTCCGACGTGGAGGCTGGGCAGAGCGGGTGGGGAGAAAGCGCTCGTCCAGACGGCTCTTGGACGAGACGCTCTCTTGATTCTCTTGTGGCCAGTCAATGTTTAGTTTGGCCACAGCTCTGCACAGCACCTCCAATAGCTCCTCACCAGCAGGGGATTGAAGTGGCGAGTCTTCAACCCCCGCGTCAACGCTGCAAATATCGATCTCGTCAGAGCTTGATAAAAGCAGCGCTGAGGCTGCCCCCTGGGTGGGAGAAACCGCAGGGCGGGCTCCCGAACCCAGAGAGGCAGCACTGGATCTGCCAGGTGAGGGCAGAGAAACAGATCCATCTGCGAACCCCACGACATAAGCTGCCGCTGTGCCTCAGCAACAGCGGGGCCTGTGCCGCGGGGAACGCGAACCGGGACACCCTCCTCAAAAAGTGCCCGGCGGGATCGCAGCACTCTCATAGGCAAAGCCTCACAATGCTCACAGCCGGCCCCCTCGAGAGCCGACTGAGCGTGCTGTTCACCCAAACAAACAACGCACATCAAGTGTGTATCCCCGCTCGTGATGTGACGAGAGCAGGGAGGAACACACTTTCTGTAACGCTGCTCGCTCGCCATAATGTCTCTCTAAATGTCAGTGTGTGTGCAAACTTGTAGGAGAAAACAAGAGAAGTCTGAACTCAGACACAAACACAAAATCTGACAATGACAATGACACAGAGCGCTTGCTGAAAGCAACAGAAGCTAGCGGCGTTTGTTTGCCGGTATGCTTTATACCTTCCGGGTCGATGACGTCACCCGCCTATGACGTTCCGTCTCTCCATTGGACTGATTACACATGTGCTTCACGACGCAATCACGCAGAGGCGTTCCCAAAGCGGTGACGCAGCGCGAGTTCCCTCGAAAGGGAACAACTGCTACGAAGGAGATGCAGTTCTGATGCTTGTACCGAACTGCGAATGGCAACATCACGACTATGAACTAGTAAAATCTGACATTAGATGGTGAAAACTGGTATGCTTGAGCATTCTGTCACATCTTGTGACATCATGTGCAGTTTTTGGTTCGTTTACATATCTTTGGTCGGTGTTGCATTCATATTTCATTCGAACCGCACCAGAGTTCGTTTGGAAGCGGACTGAGACCCATTTTTTCAGCAGTCTCGGTCCACTTGATTGGTTCAGATGGCAGCGTTGACGCTTATTCACATGAACCGCACTAACAGAGCAATCACACCAGGATTTGTTTTAAGTGAACCAAACATGCCAAATGTGAACACACCCTTATACAAATGAACGACACTAGTTAATTTTAAGCTAACCAAACCTGCCAAATGTGAACACACCCTAAAAATCTTTTAGTGTAAAATTATACAGTATATAAAATAAACTGAATTAATGTAAATGTGATTTTAATGTTATTTCAACTTTGCAATGTAGAGGGTTTAGTGTGCTGAGCCAGTAGTATAGTTATAACAGCCTGCTCACTTTGTCACTTTAACCAAAGGGTAGAACATCCTGACCCATCTCTACTATAGTCAGCTATTTCTGAGCTGGCCATGTGGTCTGTTTGTTACCCTTACAAACACTAAAAAGAAATGGTGTTACCATTCCATCTCTATGCGCATCCATTTTTATGTATTGTGTCCATTCAATTCAGTGACAGATTGTACTGTTGTTCTAGCAGAATCAGAGGTCAGAGCCTCTAACTCTGCCCAGAGGTCAGACATGAGGGAGAGAGAGCAAGAGAGAGGCCAGGCAGCCAGGCTGAGAAAGAAATAATGCATGGTAACTAAAGGTAAGACTCTCATCAAATATTCACACATGAGGGGGAGGAGAAAAAGACACTCGAGAAAGAGAGAGAATACACACTCAGAGCAGATTCTGTGAAAGACTCACTGTACCTTTGCTCGAACCCTTTTTATGATCACACGACCCTCCTGATGCATTTAGTCAGAACAAGACATTACCATTTAAAAACATTATTGCAAGAGTAGGATTAATAATACAATTGTTTTACAGTAAGATATCTATTTAAAAAACAATGCGTAATTGCAAACCGTCAGTAGCTGACAATCAGCATGGACAATTTATTTTAAATAATTTATATTTTTACTATTTGTAATCATTATTTTCAGTTATTTTAGTTCACTTTAATAGTCTTCTGGTGCAAATATTTCAAGTATACGCTAATTTAAAAGGAGATCATAAAAACTGCATACATAATAACTATACATTAAGTATTTCATGTGACACTGTAGGTCCCTGCTGTCAAGCATTGGGGTCTTATTGACCCTAAAAAGTACTGCAATGAAGACAACACTTGCTTGTACAATGAGAGCATTCAATATGGCTGATGCAGTTGAATGAGAAGTAGAGTGTAGTGTGTCATATGCCCACCACTGTCCTGCAAACCAAATTATTTACAATACAAAGTTTGTCAATATTAGTGACGTCTTGTCAGTAGTAGTGCATCCAGTTTAGGAAACATTGTTATCACAGTTGCTACTGCCTGTCTATAATTTAAAAATCTTCAAATGTTCAGACATTATCACCATGAGGCATGAGGTCAAAAACTTCCTAAACATACTGTGTTTCAGATACTCACCTCTGGCACTTTGGGTGGAGGTTTCCGGATCACCTTGTCCTCCGGGACTCGTTCTTTGATCAGGGCACAGGAGACGTCCAAAGCGCCCAGCAGGGCGTTGGGCTTGAAACTGACTGGCTGAGCATCGGATGACAGCAGCTCCAGAGTGTGATATGCTGGATTTAGATGGTACTGACTGCATAGATCCACCAACAAATCCATCAGAGCTTTTCTAAAGAGACAAGAGGAGACATAAGGACAGAGAGAGATACAGTTACTTGACGGTTTAGACTTTTAATTACATCATGTGATGCAGACAGGACTGTGATAGGATGATGGAGAGGATAGAGAGAGAGAGAGTCAGCTTGAATTACAGGTGTTACGTAAAGCAGCAAATTGCTACATGAATGCTAGTCTTAAATGTTTGGCTTCACTAACCAATTGTCAGTAATCCAATCCGCATCTACCAAAAATTGCTATCTAGGCACTGTTAAAGGGTTTTCAAACACTGACATATATTTGGAAAAAATTGTTGGTTTTCCACGTCATAACTACCATCTAGTCTCAGAAGAAAATAAATAAATCAAGATACTTAATTTTCAGCTCAAAGTTCAATCATTGAAGAAAAAGTGTTTTCTGTCTTGAAATCTTGGAATTACTGCAATTACGGTAATTTGGGGCCAGATTTACTACAGCTTGTGCCAGTGCAAACCCTTTTTTGGCGTTAAAAAACTACTGTCAGGAATTACTAAAGTCATGCAGTGAAAAATTAGCGCTGAAAAGGTGTGGACAGGGTTATTTTTGCGACTGACCTTATTGTATGTGCATTTGTAGGAGTTTCCCTTTCAGACGCAAAATATATGGGAGAAGAGTATTTAAATTAATCATGCAAGGTGATTTACTAAGGTTTACACTAATCAATTTACTGGTATTTGCGCCATTATTTACCACCCAAAAAAAGCATGTCTTAAACAGACACTAATTTGCACTGCTATTTGTAGATTGCATTGGTCATTGGTCTGTGTTTCATAATTTGCGCGCCATCAGTACATCACACGCTGAACTTTCCACTCCCATCAGGGCTTTTTGGAATTGTGGTCTCAACCTAATTTGCCCCGAGCTGAGATTCAAGCTTTAAAATGATACCTATTTTGTGTTATTACATTCAGGGGTTGCTTAGTAATTTGATTATGATTTTTTTTTTTTTGCGGGGGGGGTGTACCGGGGGCGGTACACTTCGGGCTTAAGGGGTTAAATAAACATGCCAAAAAAAGCCACTTGCCTGTCAAGATTGTTGAACGATACATCAGCCCAGAAATAATTGCAAACCGCGATATTATTTTCATTTTAAGACCATTTTATGCCACTGAATATATAATCATAATATAACAGCATAATAATGCAAGTAGGCCTACACACTTACAGATGACAATGAACTGATGATACTGGAATTTAAGTGTCAAAAAATAATAATCATGTTGAATAAATAATAAATAAACCTTTGCTAACAAAAAGTGCAAAATAACAAGTAGAAAAAAAAACACACACACTTGCAAATGCACAAAAAGGCACTTATATGGAGACCTTCCTCTGACCTTCTTTTTTCAGTAAAGTAATGGTGCACACTACTGCTGAAAAACACAAACCCTATTTAACAGTCAGATGTACATATGAACAACAGCACAGATGCCTCAACAGGCCATATCTGCTGCTAAATCTATTTTTCTAGCGGTGTGTTTTTAAAAGTTGAAGGCCTTAACACTAGGTGTGAGCATGCACTATTTCAGGCTGTCATGTTTATACTGGAACAGTGGATTGCGGAAACCGAGTGCATTTAGACTTATTCTTCCAGACTGTCTGTAGTTGTCAGGAAAGCACTATAACGGCTTGAATGAAGGAGCTGCCCGAGCCCCGGTTTCGCCTCCATCGCGGAGAGCAAATGAGATGACAGAGGCAGCGCGATCTGCAAAATGTCGGTGACATTCATATTTGTGTAAACATAATGGGCAATATATCGTGTCACCAAAAATGATTGAGGTCATGTTCATATATCATGTGATAAGTCAATATATTGATTACTGCAACAGCCCTACTTTCAAGTCTCTATGATATTGCGGTCCTTTCATGTTCTCTTAATGCACACTACCATTCAAACGTTTGGGTCAGTAAGATTTTTATGTTTTTGAAAGAAGATTCTTATGTTCACCAAGGCTGTATTTATTTGATAAAAAAAACAGTCAGTATTTTTATGAAAAATGTATATTATTTATAACAAATTGTAATCTTATAACTGAATAAAGCCAGTATTTTAACAGCAGTAGAGTTAACCACAAAAGCCCAGAAGGCATTATTTACAGGGGTGTGGAAACTACTGTCAAAAAAAAAAAAAAAAAAAAAAAAACTGTTATCCTCCTTTTTCACTGGTGTTTTGCTCATGTCTTTAAAGAATCAATATGTGCTATCAAATGCAAGCCATACTCTCAGTATGTTTAATTAAATCAAGCAACGTATTCAATGTCCATAGTACAGCCAAGTGCAACAAAGCTAAAACCAAAATCACTTGACTAGTGTAAGACAACAGTAAAAACATTGTGATTTTATCACACAGCTTTTTTCATCCACATAGAATCAAGCCAACTTCAAATCAACATGTGCTTTTTAAATCAGAGTACATACATTTTACAGTAAGTGCCCTGCATCTGTGGGCAATTTTGAATATTATTAATTACTTTGATATGCAGCACTCACAATTAAATCATCGCCTTGTGAAGTTTACTATTTACATTAAGCCAGATCATGATTCTTGTTTTTCTGTCCCCAAATTTTAGACCTCTTAATATTGATAATTATCAATATTAATAATAATAATTGATAATTAAGTTTTCTTGCATAATTTAAGATATTTATGACGTTATTATCTTTCACTTCCAGAGCTTTGTTTCACCAAGTAAAGAAATATGGGAGAGCAGGACAATTATAACTAATTATAACACTTTTTGATTTTTGTCCATTTTTGGCAGATGGACATCTTTGGTTCTTGTATCATGTTTATAAATATGCATATTAAAAATAGTGTGTAAAAACCCATCTCAAGATGTTATGTTCCTTTCCATCAGCCGCACTCTGTCTATCTGTTTTTGAAGGTCACTGTGTACAATGTCAGTGTGCACTTCCTGTCCCAACTATATTCAGTCAACCGTACCACCATTAAGCTGCCAACCAATACTAAAAATAAAATGTTTTGATGAAATGTTTAGGCTAAGGTCAGTTCAATGAGCATATTCACCTGCCATCCACACTGACAGTGGTCTGGTACCCTGAAGGCACACTGATATGGAGATCCACAGAGGACTGAAGCATGTTTTCCTTGCTGTCTCCCCCTGAAGATCCTCCTCCGTCAGGGACAGCATTTCGGAAGATCCTGCGGGGGGCAGGCTGGGGAGGTCGAGGTGGAGGGGGGGCCTTGGCCTTCATTCTCCTCCTGTCGAATAAATTCAAAAGAGCAAAAGTAAGGATTATGTTTAATGATTAAGTGGTGCAAATATTTGTAATATAAGTTTTGCAATTAAGTCTAATTCTAAGCTCAGGCACTCCAAAATAACCAGTACCACAACTTGGCCCAAGTTGTATTGTATTTTGGAAAAAAAAACAAAGTTTGTCATTTAGTGATTGTTAAAAAACCTACAACCTAACAATCTAACCCCACCCAAAAGAAAATAGCAACAGTGGCTATGTATGCAGTTTTATGAGAAAAGTTATGGAGATACATATGCTGGAAAACATAAAAGCAGGAGGATGTTTTGCTATGTAATTATAAAATTATCCATAAAAGCAATTAGTAAAGTGATGAAAGAAGCCCTGCTGTGTGTCAATATAACAACACCAGCGGGTTCTTTTGAAATCAACAGGGTGTTGTGCAGGGCTCCTGCCAAGCTGCAATATTTGACACCTTGGGAGTGAGAATGTGTTGTATCATAACACTAGTTCTGGCATTAATTTAATTGCATGTTTGGTTAAGCAGCATATCAATTACTCAAACAAGAAACCATCACTTTATAGCCAAAACACTACTGATTGAACATGTGGTAAATGGTACTATGGACTGATGTATCAATAAATCAACAAACAATTCCATATACTTGAAAGCATTAGAAATGCATTTATAATATTATAATAAAAATATAATATTCATAATAATGCTCAATAATATATTAGTTAATATATTTAAAAAGGGTTAGTTCACCCAAAAATAAATATTCTGTCATAATTTACTCACCCTCATGTTGTTCCAAACCCGTAAAATGAAGATATTTTAATGAAATCTCAGAGATTTCTGTCCCTCCATTGACAGTACAAAAAAACAATGGAGGGACAGAAATTTTAGTATTCAAAAAGTTAATAAATAGATCGTAAAACTAATCCATATGAATTGAGCGGTTTAGTCCAAATTTTCTGAAGAGCCGATAGCTTTATAAAAAAACTGATTTAATTTAGGCTTTTATTTACATATAAACATTCATCAACACACACATCAGATATGATAAATGTAAGCTCAAGCATGTTTAATTGACGTGGGAGAACCAACGAGTTTTATTCTCAAGTGTTACGCAGCATGTTTGATGTTCCATAAATAAGGTTTGTTCTCATGCATCAAGCAATTATGGTTAAGCTTCTGTTTATGTTCGCTGATCAATGTTTATATGTGAATAAAAGTCTATATTTAATCTGTTCATCATATCGGTCTCTTCAGAAAATTTGGACTAAACCACTTAATTCATATGGATTAGTTTTACGATCTCTTTATGAACTTTCTGAAGCAACAAAGTGGTAGTTGCATGGACTGTCATTGGAGGGACAGAAAGCTCTCAGTTTTTTTTTTTAAATATCTTAATTTGTGTTTTGCAGATGAATGAAAGTCCTACGGGGTTGAGTAATTGATTACTTCTTTTTTTTTTGGGTGAACTAATCCTTTAAATGTATCTTATTTTAGTTAATATATCTTATATAGCATTGTCGTTTGATCTCTGGGTCCATCTGAACAATTAACAGAAGTGTTACTTTCCCAATGCATAAGAAACTATTTTTGTTTCATTTTTATGAGGGTTAGGATTTTCACTATTATATATATTGTTTTTAGGGCTGGAACGACGCATTGACGTAATCGATTACAACTATTTGCGTGTAATACGTTGATTCTTTGCGCTGGTTTATGTTTCCCAATGATGGCAGCTCGCGTGCATGCTTAAAATAAGCCGTTATTACAAAAATATCTGGCCTGATCTAAAGTGTGTGAATTTTTAAAAACAGAGACCAAATAAAATGGTGCTCTGCACACTATGTAACACTGAAACGGCAAACCACACAAATACCATAGAAACCATAAAAACTGTGATGGCCGTCAGGCGCTGTTGCCATGCAGACGAGTGGCCGGAGCGTGATGAGTTTTCTGTTTTCTGTTGAAAATGGTGTTGTGTTAGTCGCTAACTAATGATTATTTACAACGGAAATGAATCAATCAAAAACGTACTTTAGCTGAACAATAACTTTCTAGAGCTGATGTACAGACAAAAAAAAATCTCTCTTCCATTAAGTTCCTGTTATCACTGTAAAGCTGCTTTGAAACAATCTATACTGTGAAAAACGCTATAAATGAAGGTGACTTGACTTGACTAAAGATACGATATGCGTCATCAAAGTCAGGCGAGGATTTGACATTTATCGTGAGAATTACCGATACTGACTGATATGAATCAAATGTTAGTGAGGTAATTTTTTTGCCCATATCGCCCAGCCCTATGTCATGTCATATTGCAGTAATAAAACATACTAGGCCTATCTTAATCAAACCTGATTCAAGATTGCTTTGACTGATTAGACTGAAATCCTCCTTTCCATCAAAACACAACATAAACAAAACTCTGCTGACATTACATAATGAAGTAGAGGACAAGACAGGCAATATTAAAAAACCACTAATAGTAATACCTTCAAATAATCATCAACCCTGTATACAGAAATCTATAAATGTATACCGACATAGTTGTTGTTTAACCAATTCACCGATTAAATTTTTTTTTTTTTAAATTGTATGTAATTCAATAACAGATAAATATTTGTTACATTCCATAGTCACTGAAAAACTACCCAGTAATGAATAAGTCATTAAACATGACAATTGGGGATTTTAAAAAAAGAAAAATTAATTAAACTGAATGGAAAACATTTAAGTCATAATACTCCTCTCTAATGGCATGTGAAGTAAACATATCCATAGGTTTTTCTCCAAATGGCAACACTTTCGGACTAAAAGCCCAGATGGGCGTTGTTTAGTAAAGGGGTTATTATTTTCATAGTAAGATATTTATAAACAGAGGTTAAAGAAGCCTTTGACCTATCTAATGATTTACACAGTCGTTTTTCAAGATTAAATAAAGACTTTTTATAAACATTTAAATAAAGATAACAAATGTATAAAAAAACTAAAAAAAAACATATGAGTCCACCACACGTTAACAGGTTCACATCATATTCAGTACTGTAAAAAACAGTTGACATATGAGAATGTAATGTATTGAACCGAACTAACCAACAATTATTGGCTCTATGACACTGCTTAGCAACTAAGCAACACAATTCACTGTGATTTTCTTCACGTTATTATTAATCATAATGTAAGCACAGACAGTAACACAACTATACGATATAGATCTCGTTTCTAAACAACAATCTCTGTCATGATCTTAAAGAGGAAAAATGGTAAGCCATTAACACACTTTGAAGTAAAAAGAATTCATACTTCACTCATACTTCATAAACTAGGCCTCAAACATCATACCACAAAACCTCTCTAACTTTCAATGCCACATTAACACCCAAATATACTGAAAACTGATAAGCGCTTTTTTCGGTTCAAGCTTATTCTCTTTTCACAGTGCAAATATTAGCAGTAGATAAAACAATCCTACTACTGTCAAAGCAGCCGTGAGAGTCACACAGGAGACGAGCTACTGGAACATGAAGCTTCTACGGACCTGGAAGACACTTCTGGGCAGCTGAGAGGTGCAAAGCATGTGAGAATGCCAAAAGCTTGGACCTCGACTCCTCAAGCACGTCCAGTTAATAATTTATAAAAACTTGTGCCAAAATGCCTGCTTATCAACACGCTGTTGTGTCATTCACTGATTATGCAACAAAGACTGCCCTCTGCCCCGGAACTGTCAATGGAATGACCAACTACTCCAAAACAGACCAAATGAATGTTAAAACACAGTTATCTCAATGAGACACAACACAGGAAGTGTCTAAAACTTCAAGAGATATTAAATTATATTATAATGTATTATAATTATTTAACAGAACTATGGATGCACCGATAAAATTTGCCTAATACCGATTAGGGGTGTGCGAGACTATTCGACTTATAGATTAAACAATATTGCTGCTGCTAGTCAACTTGGAAATTCTTGTGTATCAAGCAAGTACAGTTAAGTGAATGTGAATAAAAGTCTAAATTAAATCTGTTCATCATATAAATCAACCATTTCTCTTTGGAGTTGGGTTAAACTTTGCTTCACTTTTTCCACATTTTGTTCTTACAGCCTTATTCCAAAATGGATTCAATTCATTATGTTCCTCAAAATTCTACAAACAATACCCCATAATGACAACGTGAAAGAAGTTTGTTTGAAATATTTGCAAATTTATTAAAAATAAAAAACTAAAGTCAAGTCAAGTCAACTTTATTTATATAGCGCTTTTTACAATGCTGATTGTTTCAAAGCAGCTTCACAGTGTTAAACAGGAAAATAATGCAACAGAATTTGATTCGGCTGTACAGCCTCTCTGGAGAAAACGGTGATGTCATCTAGCTCAATTCAATTATCATATATATTCAAGTAATGTAGTTGACATAGTTAATTTAGTTTAGTAATTAAATTTATTTGGATATTTATTTGAAAATGTAGTGCCCCCCCAAAAAATCACATGTACATAAGTATTCACAGCCTTTGCTATGACACTCAAAATTGAGCTCAGGCACATCCTGTTTCCACTGATCATCCTTGAGATGTTTCTACAACTTGACTGAAATCCACCTGTGGTAAATTCAGTTGATTGGACATGATTTGGAAAGGCACACACCTGTCTATATAAGCTCCCACAGTTAACAGTGCATGTCAGAGCACAAACCAAGCCATGAAGTCCAAAGTAATTGTCTGTAGACTTCCGAGACAGGATTGTATCGAGGCACAGATCTGGGGAAGGGTACAGAAACATTTCTGCACCACTGAAGGTCCCAATGAGCACAGTGGCCTCCATCATCTGTAAATGGAAGAAGTTTGGAACCACCAGGACTCTTCCTAGAGCTGGCCAAGCTTGTAGCATCATACTCAAAAAGACTTGGGTCTGTAATTGGTGCCAAAGGTGCTTCAACAAAGTATTGACCAAAGGCTGTGAATACTTGTGTACTTGTGATTTTTTTTATTATTATTTTTTTTTAAAGCATTTTTTAAGGCATTAAAATTACTCTTCAAAATAGTAGTTGTGCTCAAAAAAGGCAGACTTGTAGCAAAACTTTGGCTCTTAGTAGGATAGTGCTCTTATGTGCGTATATGTGTGTTATGTAGGATGTGTGTACTAAGTGTGGAAGAACACACCTCCGGTGCTGACAGGAACAGGAGGTTTTGAAAGTGTGGTTTTGTACTGAGCTCAGTGACTGCTCAGATCGCACACCTTGTCCAACAAAGAGCCCTTTAGGCATGAGCCAGCTTCCCTGGGGGAGCAGGAAACTCTCAGCTTCTCAGCTGGCAGCTCCAAACACACAGCCTTCACTGCGACTGGGCTACTAATGGATTGACTTTGTCCTTTGGAGATGACTTAGCTTGCACTGCATTGACTGATACAGACTTGTTCCATCTATAACTTGCTACTCCAACTACTTTTGCAGTAGTAGTATTTATGGTGTGCACAATATGCACATTTCCTGTATGCATTAGTGTTGTCACTATACTGGAATTTTTAACTTGTAATTGTCTCAATTTGCCGTCAGAGAGAAGAGTGAGAATGCACAGCTGGTATCGGGGTACTGATACTGCAGAAAAGTATTGGTAGAATTGGAATCGTTTCAGATTTTTCAGTGTCATTATGTAATGAAATATTGATCATTTTGACAACACCAGTATGCATGGAATACCTAGATGACCAATAACATTTGCCAAAATTTGCAGTATACAACAGTGGTGGGCACTATGGTGGGCACAATAAGTTGATCAATGACCTATGGTTCGGCACAAAATCCTCTTTTGCACCTCCTTGTGCTTGAACAGACACATACACACGGCAGTCTTGGCAGTCAACATGTATTCTCGTCAACACAGTCGTATATGTCTCAAGTGAATGTAAACAGCTGAGAAAGAAATGCATGAGCCAACATCTGTCATCAAAATTATTTTAATTCCCTCCCAGAAGTGTCTAAAATGATTGTGTTCCCA
The DNA here is from genome assembly GCA_039654625.1 of Rhinogobio ventralis. Classification (NCBI taxonomy): domain Eukaryota; kingdom Metazoa; phylum Chordata; class Actinopteri; order Cypriniformes; family Gobionidae; genus Rhinogobio; species Rhinogobio ventralis. Next base: position 29,699,670 of record CM077201.1, read on the forward strand.
AATACAAGGCCTCCGAACACAAGATAACATGACAGCATTTATTGCGTTTCATTTTTGATGTATGAAAAAAGAGCCACAGTGGCTTGCAGCAACTTCCATTTTTATTACAGATATTTTGTGCCAATTCCCAGGAAGTGAAAATTTTGTTCTCTTGAACACATGGGCTGGAAACGGTACTGTATTCGCAAATGTTTTATGCAATATTTCAAGTTAAGTTAAATTTGCAACTTTGAATGGAAACATAGTTATTGTTTTGGTGGTTGTTATGTTCATGTTTTCTAAAATTGCTAAGAAGCTTTTCTTAGTTTTTGTTATTTTGTTTCAGTTATAAATAAAGACTGCTACGCCTAGATCCAGCTTCCTGTTTATTCGCCCCTGCTGCAACCACCGCTCTGTTTTACATTTAGGTCTAATTATTAGGCTACATTTCTCTACCTGAATACTACAGTTAGACTCTTCATTAGTAACTTTGTTATATTGTATTGATCTCTTGTTGTCTCCCCCCCCCCCAAAAAAAAAACTTAGGTAATCTTACATTTCCTACAGTTGATTGATGAACAATATGATGCAGGGCAACAACTCACTGTGTGATGAAGCCTATAGAATGCAGTTAGAATGGCCATAAAACTCAAGATATGAGTTTAAAGCCCTATTCGCACGGGATTAGTGATTTAGAAATGACCCCCCACATCTGAATTTTGCGGGATAAGCAAAGCCTGTGATTTTATTCAAATGTACTGACTTGTCAAGACTTGTAATTTTTTTTTCATTATAGATAATGTCCTATAATGTATGATATACAGAAGAATATATATGTTTGTATTGAACATTTATGGAGCAACAGATTTTGTCTGAAAATAAATCATAAAAGTGGTTTATTTTACATTTAAAAATCTAAAAAATGTATGGGGTTTCGAGGGGGCAATTTTTTCCCACACATGGGGTAAAAGGCTCACCAGCATGGGGCAAAAGGCACACAGTATTGATACAAATACTTTCGCTTAAGTTAATACTTGTTCAAAACAATTACTTTAGCAAAGTTTGAACTATTTTCTGTTTATTTTGATTAATAAAATAATTCATTTTTGATCAATAAATATACTTAATACGTCATTAAAATATGTTATATAGAAATATACACTCACCTAAAGGATTATTAGGAACACCTGTTCAATTTCTCATTAATGCAATTATCTAATCAACCAATCACATGGCAGTTGCTTCAATGCATTTAGGGGTGTGGTCCTGGTCAAGACAATCTCCTGAACTCCAAACTGAATGTTAGAATGGGAAAGAAAGGTGATTTAAGCAATTTTGAGCGTGGCATGGTTGTTGGTGCCAGACGGGCCGGTCTAAGTGTTTCACAATCTGCTCAGTTACTGGGATTTTCACGCACAACCATTTCTAGAGTTTACAAAGAATGGTGTGAAAAGGGAAAAACATCCAGTATGCGGCCGTCCTGTGGGCGAAAATGCCTTGTTGATGCTAGAGGTCAGAGGAGAATGGGCCGACTGATTCAAGCTGATAGAAGAGCAACTTTGACTGAAATAACCACTCGTTACAACCGAGGTATGCAGCAAAGCATTTGTGAAGCCACAACACGCACAACCTTGAGGCGGATGGGCTACAACAGCAGAAGACCCCACCGGGTACCACTCATTTCCACTACAAATAGGAAAAAGAGGCTACAATTTGCACGAGCTCACCAAAATTGGACAGTTGAAGACTGGAAAAATGTTGCCTGGTCTGATGAGTCTCGATTTCTGTTGAGACATTCAGATGGTAGAGTCAGAATTTGGCGTAAACAGAATGAGAACATGGATCCATCATGCCTTGTTACCACTGTGCAGGCTGGTGGTGGTGGTGTAATGGTGTGGGGGATGTTTTCTTGGCACACTTTAGGCCCCTTAGTGCCAATTGGGCATCGTTTAAATGCCACGGCCTACCTGAGCATTGTTTCTGACCATGTCCATCCCTTTATGACCACCATGTACCACTCCTCTGATGGCTACTTCCAGCAGGATAATGCACTATGTCACAAAGCTCGAATCATTTCAAATTGGTTTCTTGAACATGACAATGAGTTCACTGTACTAAAATGGCCCCCACAGTCACCAGATCTCAACCCAATAGAGCATCTTTGGGATGTGGTGGAAAGGGAGCTTCGTGCCCTGGATGTGCATCCCACAAATCTCCATCAACTGCAAGATGCTATCCTATCAATATGGGCCAACATTTCTAAAGAATGCTTTCAGCACCTTGTTGAATCAATGCCACGTAGAATTAAGGCAATTCTGAAGGCGAAAGGGGGTCAAACACAGTATTAGTATGGTGTTCCTAATAATCCTTTAGGTGAGTGTATCTGAAAAATATAGAAACAAAATCATTTTAAAAAGTAAAGATTATGAAAGCATTGAAGGAGATCCCATAATAATTTTATATAGATTTACAGTAGTAACAATAAATTATATTTTATTATATGATATGATTAATATCACATTTTTAAATATGATGGTTTCATTATAAATATGGTGACACCCAACTTAATATACGATACTTACAATCTGAATCTAACCATGTCATGTCAACAAATGGAAAAGTCAGCCAGCTGTTTATTATCATGTTCAATATGGTGCCTTTTTCCCCAACAGCAGGGGTGCCTTTTACCCCAAATACCATGCTTTTACATATTCTTCCGTTATTGAAAAATTGTTGCTTTAATTACCTTGAACAAAACTGACAAACATTAACAAGACTTTTGTTTCAAAATATATTCAATAATTTTAGCGATTCTTATTTGCTACTTAAATCTACAACATTTTTATAAACATCAAATATTAGATCAAATGAGCACAGAATCAACTTTGCGCTGCTGCCTGTAATCGCGTCAAAGATCAGACAAATTTCCACATACATCTTGAAAAGCGGATGTTTTGGAAAGTGCTGAGGCAAGTTTTTGTGCCATCTAGTGGTTTAGAGGAAAATAAAATCAAAGGAGCCTTTTACCCCGTGGAGCCTTTAGCCCCGTTGTACCCTATATCATAAACAGAAGAATGTTCTAAATGTTATTTAGGCTTGCTGTGATAGTCGGTGTTACACCAGTTTCATTAAGAATAATATTGAACACACCGTTCAGGCAATTTCCTCCCAAATTGGGGCTAATTCTAAAGTAAAAGTATAATGTGCACGGCCGCACAGGCATTCAGAACCGTGCGTGTTGTGAAAGCAGCCTCCATTCATCGCGAAAGATGGATAAAAATGTGCACAGGAAACAAAAACCTTGCAAAAATTATACACGACCCGCCTAATCCTGGCCAAATCACAGAGATGGCGATTACCACGGGACTAATATTATCACAGGACCTCCGTGTTCGGCGAAATATAATACAGCGCTGGAGAAAAACGTGAAAAGTGTTGATTATAGCATTATACACTATTCCAAGCCCAACCGCCAAACCCAGACTCGTCCTTCGGATTGCCAGAGAGAGAAGCTTGATTCATCACTCCAGAGAATACGTCTCCACTGCTCTAGAGTCCAGTGGCGGCGTGCTTTACACCACTGCATCCGACGCTTTGCATTGCACTTGGTGATGTAAGGCTTAGATGCAGCTGCTCAGCCATGGAAACCCATTCCATGAAGCTCTTTACACACTGTTTTTGAGCTAATCTGAAAGCCACACGAAGTTTGGAGGTCTGTAGCTATTGACTGTAGAAAGTTGGTGACTTCTGTGCACTGTGTGCCTCTGCATGCGCTGACCCCACTTTGTGATTTTACGTGACCTACCACTTCGTGGCTGAGTTGCTGTTGCGTGCCCAATTGCTTCCACTGTTATAATACCACTAACAGTTGACCCTGGACTATTTAGTAGTGAGGAAATTTCACAAATAAACTTGTTGCACAGGTGGCAACCTATCACTGTCCCACGCTTGAATTCACTGAGCTCCTGAGAGCAACCCATTCTTTCACAAATGTTTGTAGAAACAGACTGCATGCCTAGGTGCTTGATTTTATATACCTTTGGCCATAGAAGTGATGGAACACCTGGATTCAATGATTTGAAGGAGTTTCCCAATTCTTTTGGCAATATAGTGTATTTAGATCTATTCTTATCACATGAAAGGTTGCAGTGATGACAGACAGTCTGTTGATCGCGTGAATGCAGTGATCTCATCATTGCAAAGCAAATTCTGCACTCTCATAAATGCTTTCATATACAATGCAAACATGATGTAAACACAGTAAGAGCTTTGATGTGCAGTGTAACAGTGTCATTGATTACATAACGGGAGTTTTGGGAAGTGTCCAGATAAACTTACGCTGTTTGATTGACAGCTTCAGCAACTGTAAAGAAAGCGTTATTTGATAGTTTTCTGTATATAATTGAATTACAATTTAAATAACAGATTATTTTCAGGCTACTAAGAGAAACAATGTAAAGTTGTTGTAGGTACATCCTTTCTAACCCTAACGCTGTGATTTAGGTTAAAAATGCATAAATACTCAGTATATATCAAACGATCTGTAATAACAGACAAAGCAATAGTGACCACGTAATAAAAACAGTTACTCACACTGGTGCCACATTACTGTCAGATCCAATATAGTTGGCACAGCATCGTCTTTTAGTTTCAATCTTTCTGAAAATCAGGAACTTCTTGTTTAGCCACACTATTACTAGAGATGCACCGATCGATCGGCCAGGGATCGGAATCGGCCGATTTCCCTCATGATCGGCCCGGATTGGTGATCAGCCGATCAGTCTCACTTCTTACCGTTTCCGAGCCGATCCGTTTTGTTACCAGCGGCACAAGCAATAATGTCAGCTGCGCATTCTCGCTCTCTTCTGTCACGGTGAAGTGACACACATCCGCGTGGGCGCCTCCTCTCTCTCACTCGTCTCATTTGCTCCGGTTAAATAGTGCTTGTATTGCGCATAATTTTAGTCATTCCCGCCGGTTTTGCGCTCACACCAAAAGCACGCGCACCACTGATCTATATAAGTGAAGCGAACAAGCCACGCTCAGTCTCAAACAGAGACAGAAGTCAAACAGAGTCACAAGTACCAAAATGAGTGACTTACTGCGCCTAAACTGTCAAATACATACAAAAGTATGTCAAAACCAGCGGCACAGGCAATCTTGGCAAGTATTCAGATAAACAGTCAGTTTTGAATCGTTAAATAGCTAATTAAGTGAACGTCTCGGTTACGTATGTAACCCTCGTTCCCTGAAGGAGGGAACGGAGACGTACGTCGGAACTGACCGACGAATTGGGATCTGTTTTCAGAGACCAATCTACTTCGAGTGATTAAAAACAAGCCAATGGACATTGGCATGCGGTTCACGCATTCCACGCACCGCCCCGCAGCGCGGGTATAAATACGGAAGTGGAACACCGCATCATTGCTTTTCAACTGAGGAGCCGAGATAGGTGACTCGGCCTTCAGCTGAAGCACAGCACCTGGCGACGGGACGTACGTCTCCGTTCCCTCCTTCAGGGAACGAGGGTTACATACGTAACCGAGACATTCCCTTTCAGTCGGTCACGTTCGACGTACGTCGGAACTGACCGACGAATTGGGATCCCTACTAACACGCCAGAGATGCTGGCCCTTCCAGCGCCCTGCCCGAGCTCGCTGGACCACACCTACGTTGGTGCGGGAGTCAGGGCTCCGGGCAGGGAGGCCAGTCACAGCTATTCCTGCAAGACCCACTAAGTGTGACTATTCTCGGGGAGATGGTACGCTGCGGAGCCACGTCCTTCAGTGGAAGGAGAGGTGGAAATACTCATAAGGACTAACCTAGCAGGGTAGTACTACCTAAGGCAGTCTCTGGGGTGGATCCAACCTGGTCCCAGGGGGGGAAGAACACCACCAGAGACGACAGAGCGAGCTCTGTTAAGGGAAAGACACGGGGCTAGCCGAGTAGGGTAGCTGGTACCATGGAGAATACACATATGGGGTTGCCGTTAGGGAACCACTACATATGGAACCCAGCCTAACACACACGTTCCACAAGCATACGGGTGTAGGCCTGGTGTCAGACGGCCGCAACGTCTGACACCGAAGGGGTGACGGAGGAGCTCGACAGGGTTAGCCGTTTCCGGGGAACACAACTGGAGACAATAGACGCACGTATCCGGCCCGGAGGCGGGAGTGGCGTATGCAAGCCGACACTAGAACGGGTACTTAGCGCTACTGGCCACTGGGGGCGAGGATGCGGGAAGATACCGGCTCTACACGGAGGCTATAAAATCTAGCGAACGTGTTAGGTGTCGCCCAGCCCGCAGCTCTACATATGTCTGTCAGCGAGGCGCCTTGAGCCAGCGCCCAGGAGGAGGCTACACTCCTAGTGGAGTGAGCTCGCACCCCGAGCGGGCAAGGCACGTCTTGGGACTGGTAGGCCAAGACGATAGCATCCACTATCCAGTGGGCTAACCTCTGCTTGGAGACAGCCTTTCCCTTCTGCTGGCCTCCGTAACAGACGAAGAGCTGTTCTGAGGTTCTAAAGCTTTGAGTTCGGTCCACGTAGGCGCGAAGAGTGCGGACGGGACAGAGCAAAGCTAGGGCTGGGTCTGCCTCCTCCGAAGGCAGCGCTTGCGGGTTCACCACCTGGTCCCGGAAGGGAGTGGTGGGAACCTTGGGCACGTATCCAGGCCGGGGTCTCAGGACAACGTGAGAGTTGGCCGGCCCGAATTCTAGGCACGATTCGTTGACCGAAAGTGCATGCAGGTCCCCTACCCTCTTGATTGAGGCCAATGCATTCAGGAGCACTGTCTTCATGGACAGGATGTTTAGCTCGACTGACTGTAAAGGCTCGAAGGGAGGGCCCTGGAGCGCTCTGAGCACCAGGGCTAGGTCCCAAGAGGGTACCGAGGTTGGCCGAGGAGGATTTAGTCTCCTCGCACCTCTGAGGAACCTGACGATTAAGTCGTGCTTACCTAAGGACTTACCTTCGACTACATCGTGATACGCCGCTATTGCGGCGAGGTACACTTTGAGGGTGGAGGGAGACAGCCTTCTCTCCAACCCATCTTGTAGGAAAGCAAGCACGACATTAATCGAACACCTTCGGGGGTCTTCCCGGCGGGAAGAGCACCATTCAACGAACAGGTTCCACTTCAGCGCATAGAGGCGCCTCGTAGAGGGGGTGCCATAGAGTGCCCCGTCCCTGAGAAAGAAGGTCCTTCCTCAGGGGAATCGGCCAGGGAGGGGCTGTCGCGAGGAGTGAGAGTTCGGAGAACCAGGTCCGGTTGGGCCAGTAGGGCGCAACTAACAAGACCTGCTCCTCGTCCTCCCTGACCTTGCACAGAACCTGTGCGAGAAGGCTCACTGGGGGAAACGCATATTTGCGTAGGTCCCGGGGCCAGCTGTGCGCCAGTGCATCTGTACCGAGGGTGCCCCCGGACAGGGAGTAATACAACTGGCAATGGGTCGAGTCCGGAGAGGCGAACAGGTCTACCTGCGCGGCTCCGAAGAGGTCTCCCGGAGGTGTCGGCTGACGAGAGAGCTCGTCGGCTGTCTGGTTCAGCGCACCTGGGATGTGAATGGCCCGAAGCGACCTCAGACGCTTCTGACTCCACAGGAGGAGATGGCGGGCGAGCCGGAGCATGCAACAGGAGCGTAGACCACCCTGACGGTTGAAGTACGCAACGGCCGCAGTGCTGTCCGTACGGACCAGAACGTGTTTTCCCTGTAGCGGCTTTTTGAAGCGGCCCAGGGCGAGACGTACTGCCAGAAGCTCTAGGCAATTGATATGCCAACGCAGTTGGGGCCCCGTCCACAGACCCGCAACTGAGTGCCCGTTGTACGTGGCCCCCCAACCCGTGGAAGAGGCATCCGTGAAGACCACAGCATGCCTGGACACCTGTTCTAGGGACACTCCGGCCCGTAGAAAGGCAGGGTCCGCCCACGGGTTGAAGGTTTGGCGACAGTAAGGAGTAACTGAGACCCGGTACTTGCCGTGCTGCCACGCCCATCTCGGGATCCGGTCGTGAAGCCAGCGTTGAAGCGGTCTCATATGAAGCAATCCGAGCGGCGTTACTGCGGCTGCAGATGCCATATGCCCCAGGAGCCTCTGAAAGAATTTCAGTGGGACCGCTGTCCTGCCTTTGAACGTATTCAAGCAGTTCAACACTGACCGGACTCGCTCCTCTGTGAGGCGCGCAGTCCGGTTGACCGAGTCCAGCTCCATACCGAGATAAGAGATCCTCTGCATGGGACAGAGTTTGCTCTTCTCTCGGTTGACCCGAAGGCCCAACAGGCTGAGGTGACGTAGCACCAGGTCCCTGTGTTCTCGGTGCCCACACTGCTGCCCCCTGGCGAGGGGGAGAGGAGAGGAAAGGAGTGGCAAGGCCCGGGGGGCGTCGCACACTGCCAACCTGGCCCTCTCTGGGCCCAGGAAGGGAAGAAACTGCTCTGAGAATGTGGGTACCGCTGGACTCCGGAGAGCCAGCGGCAGGACCGAAACCAAAAAATATTCTCCCCCCCGGACCTCCTCCAGGGGAGGGAGGGGTGTGGACACCGTTTCCCAAAGAGCAGATCCCCTTTTCACTGGGCTGCCCGTTTCAGGGCCGCTTGCGCTTGCCAGCGGACTTCGCGGGACCCTGAACGGGTTGGGCGCCTCCCTTGCGCCCGGCCACCTGCTGCCTAGGTGGAGGCTGCTGCTTGGCTTAGCAGGGGCGGAGGCAGACGCAGGGGGACACCCTCGGCGACAAGCAGGCGGAGGCGCTGCTTTTTTTTTTTTTTTAAAGCACCTCCGTCCGCCTCTGGGCCACCAAGAACTGCTGGGCGAAATTCTCGATGGCGTCGCCAAAGAGGCCAGCCTGACAGACAGGGGCGTTGAGGAACCGCACTTAGTCGGGCTCACGCATATCTGCCAGGTTTAGCCCCAGGTGACATTCCTGGACCACTAGTGTGGACATCGCCTGACCCAGGAAGCGTGCAGTGACTTTTGTCACCCAGAGAGCGAGGTCCATCACCACACGCAGTTCCTGCATAACCCCTGGGCCGGGACTACCCTCGTGCATGCAGGACAGCGGGTAGTGAGAGAGGGAAAAAATTTATACAGTTTATGGCCCTTTTGGTGTTCCGTATTTTGACACCAAATAGTTCCACACTGCTAAACTTTTCCGATGCACATGCGGGGAAAAAAAAAGGCAGAGGGGAAGGCAAGGTGATTTACGCGCTGCACTACGCCTCAGCCGCCCAGGAAAGCATGGCTGTCAACTCTGTATCTGATTCAGCACGAGCACACACTATTATAGTGTGAGACTCAGCATTACCATTTCCAGCGCATAACAGCCCTCTCTCCGACGCAGCAATTGACATCTGTCCTCTGCCAGAGCCCCAAACGAAACGCTGGCCCCCCTTTTTTTTTTTTTTTAATTTATTTATTTTTAGGACCAGCAATCCCATCTGTAAGCTACCAGCAGGCATGTGGGACAGTGAGCGTGGCCGTCAGACGGCACACGACGCGCTGAACACAAGCCCCTATGAAAAAAGGCAAGATGAACAACGCGCCGACGTGGCCATGTTCTCATGAAAGAACATGAACCACCCACGAACAAAGTCTCAGCACGCACGTGATGCGATAGAGGAGTGGGGGCCCGAGGAGATGTACCCGGCGGGGAAGCCCCACTGTAATCCTCAGGTCACCAAGGCTTATTAGCCGAAGTAGATCGGGGAATAGGCGAAGGGACTCAACCCCGTTTGAGGTTTCATAGTCTTGACCGCGCATCTAGAGCGCCGAGTGACGCGCTGGGTTGCCGTGACAACCCCCGCTGTCAGCAGGCGCTCGACGGCACACGGCGCGCTGAACGCTCAAGCCATTACGAGAAAGGTGAGACGAACAACGCGCCGACGTGATCACGTTCTCCTGAGAGAACATGAATCACCCACGAACGCAATCACACATGTTTATATGCGAGAGAGATCGTGGCCGTCAAATGAGGACAGGAAACAACCGCATCCAGAAACACACGGTTTGAATGACATCTTGAAAAAGACGCAGGATCAAACCGTGTTGCTCTTTTAGAAGGAAATGCTCTTTTAGAAGTGCTGAAGCACTCAGGGAGATGGCCGCGGCTCACAGCAGTCCGATTGCAAGCCTGCGTGTGAGCACTCAAAGAACGGTAACGCCCAGCCAACCAACACAGGAACAAGTGTATGTTGCAGCGGCCACTCGCTGACTCGCGCCGTCACACCAGCACCCAGGTAAGAGAGCGATCCTCCTCGAGACTCGTCTAAACACTCTTCGTAGAAACAGCTTGATACAGCAAACCGTTCGGCTCCGAAGTTAAAAAGCAATGATGCGGTGTTCCACTTTCGTATTTATACCCACGCTGCGGGGCGGTGCGTGGAATGCGTGAACCGCATGCCAATGTCCATTGGCTCGTTTTTAATCACTCGAAGTAGATTGGTCTCTGAAAACAGATCCCAATTCGTCGGTCAGTTCCGACGTACGTCGAACGTGACCGACTGAAAGGGAACCCATGTTGTGTATTGGTTCCAGTATGGGTTCCGCTGAACACCGTTCATAAACTCTTAAAAGGGACAGCAGTCCAATATTCCTGCTGCTGTCTGTCATGTTAATCAAAGAACAAAAGACAAAAAAAATCACTTTCTGCTCTTGACTGAATACGTTTTATAACTTTAATGGTAAGAATTGATCTGTATTAATATTTACAATAAAGACTACAGAAATTAAGGTAACCAATGTAAAATAACACTGAATGTGTTATTTTACATTTGATTACTTTAATTTCTATAGTATTTCTTACCTGAATAGAAACCCAGGTTTCATAGCTCTCTTTATCTATTGCATTTATTTGAGCTGTTTATATTTTATTACTGACTTTTTTATGAAAATAAAACTTTGCGTTGAAGATAAGTAGATTTTTGTTTACATATGTTGTCAATTATAGTTCTTAGAAAGAAAATCGGAATCTGCAAAAATCAGTATCGGCAGATCATACTAACAAAAAATCGGAATCGGCCAAGAAAATTGCAATCGGTGCATCTCTAACTATTACGTAAATAAAGTGGCACATTCCACATCCTGTGGCACATTCCGTATACCGTGAAACTTTTATTTTCTGTATAACTTATATTTGCTGACAAGGTTATCATACCGTGAAAATATCATACCATTACAACCGAGATTACAACACATTCAGAAATTACAGGTGGAATGTTCCGCAGTTGAGATCATGCCTAATCAGCTGTGCGTGTTAAAGGAATAGCCCTTCACTAACCTGCCTATTTCAACACACTGTTGGATCAACAGCCCGATTAACGAATCAGTTAGAATGAATGGCTACATGACCCAAATCAGGACCTAAACAAACTTCCACCTCCCCACCCATGCTGTCCATTAGACTCTCTCTGCTCCAGTTAACACAATCATCTGCAGGGAAAACAATGTACAGTTTTCACAAGCAAATTAATCCAAAGACCAAAATTAGAGCTGCAACAATTTATTAGATTTTTATTATTATGTTATTAATTTTAATAAAAAAAAAAAATGGTATTTCACATTCAGGTATGAATGTAGGTTATGCTATATGTTTGTGCAAAAAAAGTTAAATGAAATGTTAAATTCTGAACTAAAAATTCTGGGAAAAAATCTTCTAAAAATTGTAACATTGGTGTACTGTAGTTTTTTTTTTTCTTTCTGTTAATGTAAGGACTACAATTACTGTTCTCAAATAAAATCTTTACTCTTTACTTGCATTTCAATAATAATAATAATAATAATAATGTTCAAGACGCGAAAAAAAAAAAAAATCTGATTGCCAGATGAGATAGTCTCGGTAATTGTTTTATTCTCTTCACTCTTTAGCCTACATCAAACACGTTAACCTTTTAAAACTAGTTTAAAACGAATGCTTGTATTTATGCTTATATTTATGGGGAGTTGACAGACTCACCTGTCATTTATTTATGTTCTCCATTTGAAAACATAACCTTTGTACATTTATTTTGCCTGTTGTTAATATGCTGTTGCTATAAATAAAAAGATGCAATAGCACTTTTTATTCAGGCAGTTTAGAAAGTTTTATGCTTTTTTAATTTGTTAGAATTATTTTGACATGCTATATTGATTACCTGTTTGTTTACTTAAAGATTTAATTTAAAAAAGACTTTAGTGACTTATATATATATATATATATATATATATATATATATATATTTTTTTTTTTTTTTTTTTTTTTTTTTTTTTTTGCACTCTTTCAGACTATTGATGTAGAAGTGTGTTTTGTTTTGTAAAAAGGAAGTGAAATTGCAAAAATTGCATTTTTTTAAAAAGTTTGTTCAGTTCAGTGCTGTTGTTATAATTGTCAAAAATAGAAATAAAACAATAAATAAATATTGGTTCTATATATTGGTTATCGGACACATAAACATGCAAATAATTGGTATTGGTTATAAAAAAATCAATATTGGTCAATCTTCAGAATAAGTTTAGCAAAAAAAAATGTATGCATTGGGGTAAAAAAAAAAAAACCTAAAAATTTTTTTTAAACAGCACATGTAATCTATCAAAGCACCTGACATGCTAATCTGCCCATCTTAAACTCGCTTTGAGCGTCTTGGGTTGTGCAATTTATTGCTGTTGCTCGCTCTGTGACATTCCCATTTTTCGAATGCGTTTTTTCCAAAGATTTAATTGTTTAGCCGTTACAGCCCTAAACAACACATAATAGTGCTTTCGTGGCACATGGAATGGTTGGCTAAATAAATCATTCAACATATCAACTGTTACTCAAAAGAGAAGGAAGTGTTCTGGTGCCATTTCTGTCCACTCAATTGTGCTGAAAACACAAGAAAACAGGAAAACCACAAAACATTATTTATAGACTTCTAAGTATCCAACAAATTTGTAAAACACAGGCAGTAGGGGGTTCTATGTCATGCAGACTGTAGGCTGCTGAAGGTTTTAAGAGTTTCAGCACAGTTTGGCACAGGACTGCATATCATTCCAGAAACATGAATACATCAAATTACTGATGTAATTAAATTAGTTAAAACATCAAATCATACATGCAAACAAATTGGTTTGCAGCTATGGTTTGATGTTTTAACTAAGTTAACCACAGTTGTAGTAGTTCATCACATTAACTATTCCACTAATGTTTAGCAAACAGAAAGTCTCCAAATACTTTTTGTCTTCATTTAGAACACTATGTTGATTATTTTATCATTTCAAACCTTCCTTTTGTTAAATGTCTTGCTTGGAAACTACGTTATCTTTCATTAAATAAATGCCACTACCAACCAAATCAGTCTAGTCAGTGGATAGTGCAGTTTCTGTTTTCAAATAATCCCAGTGAATTGTGAGTACATTATTGAGTATTTGTTTAAATAGTTTTAGGCTATATCCACTGAAATGATTAGTGCGAACAGAGAAACTTCTTGTTGCATTACACCTGTACAAATCCATTAAAAAAGATAAGCTATAAACTGTTCAACACATTTTTTAACCATCTTCAGGGTAAATTCTGATAAGCAAGCTAACATAAAATATAAATTATGCAAATTGAAAACAAAACAAAACAAACCCTTTTCCTCAAATGAGATTTCACAGAACTCTTCTGAGTGCTCCCTTTTGTGTTAATCTTGACTTTTCACACTAAGCACAGAAACCCAAAAATCATATTAGTCCATATAAGTAAGAAAAAGTGTTTCATCAAAACAGATTCAGAATAATTATTTAAACAGACTGAAGTTAGAAAAAAACAGTAGAGTACATTATTCAGCAAAAGATATCTGATAAAACGTCTATGGATGAATTAGTGTTAAATAAATGGATGTATGTGTAAGTGGGACATGAGATCTGACCTGAGCACATGCTCTAGTGAACTGAACAGCACAGCAAACAATAGCACCTTTATTAGGCCACATTAATCCTGCTGTTGTTTTGGTTTTTCTGTTTTAGCTCAGAGCAAACAATAAGATTCATCCTGAAAGATAAAGAGTGTTTGCTGTTCTCTTTTGCTGTTTGCTGTTCAGGATAGGCCATTGTGAGTGTGGATCTATTTAAGTCATTATTTCCAAAGATCAGTGACTAAACGTGTTGACCATTGCCTTTTAAAAGGTAAGCAAAATAAATGATATTCATTTAGCTTGAATAATGCTAGATACATTAGACAAATGAGTTAAGATCCTTAAATATACCCATATTTGTTGCACTTTTAAAATACGCTTCAAGTCATTTCTATCAGTATGAGAAACAAAAGCTCTAGAAATTACTGAACAGTTTTGTCAGATTTAAATCTCTCACAGTCATGGTCCATATCACATCACCTATCCCTTGAGTTTTGGTGTGCATTGCTCCATTGAGGAAACGAGTTCCCTCAACCTCAGCAGATCAGCGGGGTGTAACAACAGGCACATGCCTCTGGGGAGCCATGGTGTTCACATAGCAACCTATTTTTATACCTACGAAGAGAGAGAGAGAGAAAGAGAGAGAGAGCCCATACCCAAGCAGCTGCAAATTTATGATTTAAGCCTCACGCAAAGAGTGAATGACCCAGACGATTGGTGAATCTGGAGGGACATTCAACTCCTTACCAGCGTTTGTTTGCCGTTGCTAAGCATGAAGCCTGCTGGCACTGCATCTGCCCTTGATCTCTGGTTACAGTGCCATTTCACTGGCAGAAAGCCCCACCCTTTTACTGCTGAGGTTAAAGCTTCCCAGTCTTTTGAGGAGCTATAAACAGCTCACAGAAATGCTACTGTACTGACGACACTAACACTTAAAAGCTGTTTTGTCTGTTGTGATCTGTTGTGACTGTATGCTCCACCACATAAACATTAAAGAAGACATGAATGAAAATCTTACCCTATCTATTTTTATTCATCTTATTGTGAATGATTCATCCATATATAGGTTTCTTTTTTTTGACCTCATCATTTTGGGGAAAGACATAAAAAACAGCTTGTAAACAATATCACATAATGTCACATTTATCTGTCATTCAATGTCCATAACTCAATAGTTGGCTGGGGGGAAAAAAATTCAAGATCGTGGGAGAAACCATTTTCAGCCTGTCTTTACAGTCCTCAAGTCACAAACTACTCAAATATAAGGGGGCTGAAAGAGCACGGGTATGGGGCGATGCCTAAAGTGGAACAGACACTTGTGCCCCTTAACACCGCATCGTCCCTAAGGAGCCAACATTACCCACCAGGCCATGAAGAACAACTTCAGACTTGGTGGGTAAAGCTTATATACGGCAGCCCCGGCCATCAACCAGCTCCTCATATACCCCTTTTCCACAGCACGAACCGGGTGCTACTTCAGAGCTAGTGCTAGTGCCGGTTCGAAGTTGGTTCGACTGACGAGCCTTCTAAGAACCGGTTTGCCTTTCCACGGGCTAGAGAACCACCACAGAGCCAAGTCTTACATCACTGTAAAAGTCTAATCTTTCTCAGCAACACTAGCGCTAGAAACACAAACACACCAGGCTTGTTCGAGATGCATCTGCGCTGTACAGACGGATCAGCGTATGACATCAAAGTACCGCAAGAGCGATTTAAAAGCATAAGGATTTGTATGCTCTCGCTGTACTTTGATGTCATACGGCGATCCGTCTGCGCACTGCTGATGCATCTTGAACAAGCCTTCCATCAACAATGGCGAACATTGCGTTACTATTGATGCACATGGCTTTACGATCCTACATCGGCATCAAAACACACCGAATCCAACGCATTCATGCAGCTCGTCGTAATTTGTATAGACAGAGTTTATAATCGAGCATCTATTAGCTCGATTAGCTGCAATTTTCAAAAATATATTTTTTGTTCATCTTGTTGGTCACGGTAACCCCACCCCCAGCACCTGACACAAGTGGTTCTTACTTCTAGACCAGCAATGTTTTGGTGCTACTTAAGTACCACTTTTCCTGGTTCAGAGCTGGTGCTTTGGGTGTCTGATTTGAAACTAGGCTCTGGCTCTGAACCAGCACTCAACTGCCTTGGTGGAAAAGGGGTACTAGAGAACGCAGCAAAAAGAAAGCGTTGCATCCCCACACACACACACACATACACACATACACAAAGAACGGGAGTCGGGACAGCACTCTCAGCCGAAGCCTTCTAGAGGGAAGAAAATTTCAGAGAATAAAAAGACAAAGCAAAAATGGATAAAGTCTACCGAACATTCTAACCATTTCATTTCTAAATGTTTCTCTTCTTTCTTGCCGTATACATACTTTCCAAAATTGTGTATGTTCCCTTTTTTTCTCTATAGTCCCTTTTATCTTGCTCTCTGGGGTTGTCAGGCGGTATCCTGAATGCAGTACGGACGCTGCTTACATACATTTATTGTGAAAGTTGCTTATAAATAATTTTTAATTGAAAATTTTCTTCTTCAGGTTTATACATCCAACATTAGGTATAGCCAATTTAAGTTGAGAAACAATGTTACATTTATAATGTCACACTTACTATTTATCTAGTTTAAATGTTTTTTCATGCATAAAAATAGATTTTAGGAAGGGGTCCCTCATTAAGGTTCATCATATTTTGGGGTCCTTAACATCATAAAGTTTGAAAACCCCTGACTTAGAGGACTGCTCTGCCAATCCCGCAACCCTCGCAGCGGTTTCCAGTGAGTTCAGGTCTCAGTGTCCGGCCATGTTTGTTGCGGCACTGGGAGGCTCACACCCTCCAAGGAGGTTACTAGAGGAGCCAGCTCAGTTGTTCCTTGCTGGTTATCGGGTGCTGAGTGTACTTCTCGCACAACAACAGTGGCCAGTTTCGAAGAGACTGGTTCCGTTAGTAGACCATCTGGCATCGTGGAAACCTCTGCCAAACGTGTCTCAGTGGGTCCTGCAGACTGTAGAGAGGCTATAGAATTACATTTGGTTCTCGTCCGCCTCAATTCACCGGGGTCCTTCCCACAGTGGTCAGCCCCGAGCAGGCTCTGGTAATGGAACAAGTAGTTGTAACTCTCTTGGAGACAGAGGCCATAGAACGTGTTCCTCCACCAGAGAGGGAGTCCGGGTTCTCCAGCCGATACTTTATCGTTCCAATGAAGGATGGGGGGGCATCCAATTTTAGATCTGCGCCAACTAAATCATTCAGTCAAAGAGTTCAAGTTCAAGATGCTAATGTTGAAACAAATCATAACTCAATTCAGATCCAAAGACTGGTTTGTCACTACAGATCTCAAAGACGCATACTTCCACGTATCCATCCTTCCACAACACAGGAAGTTCCTGAGGTTGCAACTCTATGCAAGTCAAAGCTGCTGCTAGTCGACTTGGAAAATACTAGTCGTTTACAATTTCTTTTGCACATATTAATGTTTTGCTTTATATTTTTACGAAGGCTATGTTTAAATTACTGTCATGTAAATGTTACATCTTGAAATTAATATATCATTTTGAAAAGTGTATCTGACTGCAGCGGAAAACAAATAATTTAATTTTACCTCATTTTTGCATGTGTTGGTTTTCTCTGGCGCTTGCGTGTGACTGCTTCAGAGAAATCTCCAATCGGAAGATGAGAAAAGTGAGGGAAGATTTTGAAAGCTTACACAAAACTTTTCAGTTTTCTTCTGTCAATGTCAAACTAGTGTCGTAACCAGTTATGAGGGACAATACAGTATGAAATGTTATATCGGATTAAAGGAGAGATTATGAATGAAACTTACTTTACACTTGAACAGTTGCTATATCAACATCCTAACGATAAGAAAATACGGTTAAATAATGTATAGTTTTCTTGGGATTCTGTCGCCCATCATGTGTACGGATACTTTTCATACACGAGAAGCGTGTTCAAACGCGGACACGCAAGTGATTGCTGTGGTAACGAACATCAATACCTTAACGTGCTGACTTATGTGGACTAACTTTTATTTGAGGAAATCTGTTTATAGTAGGCTATTAGGTTTAAATTTATTGGTCCTACGTTGCCTATTAACTCAGTTGATTTGAATAAATATGTCTATAATGGCTAAAGTTGCTTAAGTGAACGTTCAAGTTTAATACAATGATCGTAATGCATTGCATGTTTCTGACCTATTTTAGCGGCATTCAGTGCAGGATTTGACTGTTCATAGATTAAGTTTTCTTTCAAATGGATCGCATATACAGACTGTCTCCGGGGGGATTGGGGTTAGAATAGTCGACTAGTCTGTTACAAAATTTCCATTTAAACGGTTATGAAATGAGTCATTGCGCACATCCCTAGTCTGAAGGTCCTAGGTCTTTAAGTCTATAACGCATGCAATAATTTTTTTGTTTAACACGTTAAAAATATTGAACACAATTAATACAGCATCCGTTTTTTCTATCATCCTTTGGCTAGCGGTACATTATCTGACCACGCTCTTATTTATGCAAAATGCAAATGCTTTTAAACCATTCAAGCGTGATAAGACACAAAAGAGAACACAGTGCAGTACTGGCACGCGCTGTCTGTGAATCTCTTGTCTGTGTGACACACGACTCACTAGGGGTGTGCGATATATATATATATAATTTATGAAATTGAAACAAAAAGATGATGCATGCATATAATTAGGTTTAAAAAATATATATAAAGGTAAAAATCTATTTAAACTTTTTGGAAAAGATGATTTCTGTCACTGCTGCTATGAACTGACCACCACACAGAATATGAAGAATATCAAAAACTTTAGGAGTCAGCTAACCACAGCAGTCCTAAACCTGCCAAGGTACAAGCACAATTATACACTTAGCAAAATATTGTCTAATTATCGTTATCAAGAAAATCCCAGAAAATATAGAGATATCATTTTTTGTCAAAAATATTGCACACCCCTACGACTCACACGCACAGAAAGCCTCTTCAGACAGTGCTTGAACGGAAAAAAACACAACATTATGTCAAAAGGCCTGTTTTGTTGAGTATCCTCGCAAGCACAGTCTTAAATGAGTTGTGAGGGATGTGTGTCAGAGCCGCGTCATGTGCAGCATGAAAGTGACAGCAGCCTAAAGGTAGGGACACACCAAACCGACGCCAAAGAACTAGCGCTGATGAAAGCCGACTGTGTTGTCGCCTTGCCTCGCCTTCGTCGGGGAAAAAAAAAGAACCTGAACACACCGAGGACTACAGGCGACTGTCAACTAGCACGCGTGTTCTGCGCCTGCGTGTAAAGGAGATAACTGTCTATTTAAGCAGATATATTAGTCTATATTCGTCATTCAAAAAGGGAAAGTGAAACTAAGACTGCAGGTATACAAACCACAAACAAACCAGCGCTTGCTTACCGTTTTGAATTTCAATCACGCTGATCACGTTATTCCACTCCACTCATGTTATTATGAAAATATTCACAAGTGTTGCTCAGGTAAGATGACGTAAAATTATAACAGCCTTCTGTCTGTTCAGTTTTAACTTACTTGCTCGCTAAGCTGAACAGCCAATCAGAGTTCTCTCTCTCACCGACGGCCTGACGCCGTTTCTACATGTTGACTAGAGCCAACGGTGCGGAACACACCGAAAAAACTAAGTTGGCCGACGCTCAAAAATGGCCTGACGTTGCCCGATGGCTTGGTGTGTCCCTGGTTTAATAAACCTGCTGCTGTCTGTCATTAAGAATAATCTAAACCTTTGTAGCTTTATTAATTAAATTAATTAATCTATATTTAATTTATAATTTATAATATGCAGTGATGACTGTGTATGATAACTTTATTTAATTTCTGTAAATATCCTACCTGTCAGACCTACCTAAAAATCTTAAAGCACTGTTTACAAAGTTATATGGGTCAAAAACAACGAAAACAGTAACTTTTTGTGCATTTTGGCAGAGCACGTAAAAATTGAGCCCTGATATATTTTAGGGCATATAAATGTGACATTTATTATAATGCGTTTATGTGAAGATTGTTTTAAGTTCACTTAAATTAAAAGTTGTTATATATTTTTAAAGCCTAATAAATGTTAAAATTAGCTTTCAATTTGTGCTGAATGGCTATAATTAATGGCTAAAATTGAGGGGGAAAAATACGCAGACATCAGTAGCAGTATTGGTATCAGTGATGCCTTCTTTCATAAAAATGAAACAAATATTTAAAATATGAGTTACTTTTACTTTTTGTTGTTTCTATATTAATTTGTAGATGCGAAAAATGTTAAATGATTATAATATAAAAATCGATTTAAAACTTTAATGTTAGGTGCAATTAATCATGATTAATTACAGAAAAATTTGCGATTAATTAGTTGAACTATATCTTCTGGAACAATACCTTCTTTTACGTTCTACAGAAGACATGAGGATGAGTAAACTAACAGAATTTTAATTTAACCTTAACTTATCTTAACTTAATCAGTTAGTGTAGCACTAGTGCTCTGTCACATTGAGCCATGCTGCTTATTTAGGAAAATTGAGTCTGTTCTTCCTTTTTCTCCTTGCCATATCTTTCACAGTCTCTGAAATAAAAGTGCCAAAATTATCACAAACTTTAAAAAATAATTTCGTAATAATATCAGGTTTTTCTACCAAAGAAAACTGTTGTGGTAACAGGCTATTCCACAACATAACATAACAGGGCTCTCCTCACGCCCTCAGTCTACTCCACAATGCCATTCTTTCTCAATCCTAACACCCACAGATGGAAAGAGAGAGCAGGCAGTCTTTAAGTTCCATGGCTGCTGGAACAAACACAGTCCGTTCTCCAGGGAGACAGAAAACTCTGGCCCTGTGGTATTAACACACACTGGGGTTCTGGGGCCAATTACCCACTCTCTCCAGAGAGAAGAAAAAGGTGATGGAAAGAAGGAGAGTGAGAGAATAGATGGGGAAAGGGTGCTATTCTGTCTTAAAATGGCAAAAATGAGAACAAGTGCAGCAGAAATTGGATTGGAGATGAATTTATCATTTATATAACACTAGCATCTCAAGATCCTGATAAACAGTCAATTGTGAAGTCTTATATAAGGAAAGAAAAAAGAAAGAAAAGTCAAATCTTCCAGCCTGAGGTGACTCAAAGTCAAATGCATCTTTAAGGAAGTTGCCTGAAATTGTATCATGCCAAAGTCACTGATACTTTTAAGTAGTTGAGCTACAGTTAAGCTACCTTTTTGATTCAGTAGTCAGCTATACCGCGGTTTACAAACTAATAGTAAACTACAGTGAAGAAACTTTATGTTACATGTATGCCCTGTCTTATGTGTTTTGATTTAGTCTCTGTTACTTTGTTTTCCCCAGTTTTATTAATCAGTTATGTCTTTCACCTGTGCCTCGTCCTTCACCTGCTCCTCGTTATCCTCATTTGCTCTGTGTATATAAGCCCTCAGTTTGCCCTCAGTGTTTGTCGGTTCTCGTTCAAGTTTTACGTGTCTATGAGTGTTCCTGAGTTTTTTATTAAAGTTCCTGCTTCCTGTTCTCCTTCGTCTCCGTGCGCTTATCTCCCACACGTAGTTGTAACAGAAGAACCGACCAAGACAGTTTTTTTTTTTTTGCTGCGTTTTCTCCTCTGTTTTGTTTGAGTTTTCCCCGTTTCCCCATGGCCCTTCCCAAAGTTCAGCTTCTCTGCCTGGAGCAGGGAGGCCGTCCGCTGGAAGCACACATCGGGACTTCCTACAGCTTGCGTGCCTTACCTGTTTCCCGGACCGCTCGCTGTTTTCTACTACACCGGCCTGAGCGAGCGGTCGAAGGCACACATGTTCCAGCAGACGGTCCAAAGGAAGATTTCGCCGCATTCGTGGAGTGGGTACTGGTAAATAACCACTCGCCATGTACCATCGGCCCCGCTGAGGAGGACAGCGTTACCAGCCCCACTCCACCACTGCCAGAGACCAGCCAACCACCACCAGCGAGTGACGCAACGAAGGAGTAGCACGAGCCCACCGCAGACCGTGGGGACCGGCCACCCGCAAGAGACGAGCCCGTACCGAGGACAAGGACGGAGTGTGTCATCGCATCGGAGCCTGAACCACCAACAAGGTCTGACCAGGTGCGTGAGCCGACAACGCCGTATATCGCAGAGGGAGTTATTGTGGAGTTCGAGGGCTGGGAGGAAAGCCCCACCCACAACGCCGCGGTGGTTGAATTGCAGGAAGTCACTGGCAACTATATTGAAGAACTGGGAAGTGTTTTTGAGGTAGACCTGATAGACTTTTTTGGAGAGGTTTTTCCTGTGGCCCCTGTCTCTCCAGCGACCCCTGTTTCTCTAGTGTCTCCTGCCTCTGAATTCCCACCCACCCAGCCTCCCTCTCCCACCTCCTCTGTCGGTCTATTCCTCAGTCCTCCCTTCGCTGCTGTCCTTCCGCCCCTCTGCTCCGCCCACACGCGGTGTGGACACGCCTAGTGTCTTCAGGCCACCAGCTCTGTCCCGCACTGAGGTTCCCCTGTCTCCGCCTCCGGCCTCTGTGCCCCCGGCTTCGTCTGGCTCCGCCTTCCCTTCAGCTCCACCTTTGTCCTCGGTCCCACCGGTTCAGCCGCTGCCCTCTGGTTCCCCGGTTCCACCTCGGGTGCTTGTCGCTGCGGTGCCACCTCGGTCTCCAGGACCTTCTGCCTCGCGGGGTCTCATCGGCTCATCGGCTCCATCAGTGGCCCTTTCTCCGTTGGTCGTCCCCAGGGTGTCATCTACCTCCCAGACGACTCCTCCATGGCTCCTCCCACCATCGACTCCGCCCTGGGGCCTCGTCCTGGCTGGTTTCTGGCACACCATCTGGCTCCTGCTCCTGGCTTCCCTCTGGCTCCTCCCTTTCCACGTCTCCCCTTGGACTCTGTTTACTTCCCCAGACTGTCTGTTTCCTTTTGCTCCGCGCCCTCCTCCTAAGCCTCCACCCTCCCTCCTCAGTTGTTCTTGTTTACGGCGCGAGGACGCTCCTTTCCGGGAGGGGGTGATATGTTACATGTATGCCCTGTCTTATGTGTTTTGATTTAGTCTCTGTTACTTTGTTTTTCCCAGTTTGATTAATCAGTTATGTCTTTCACCTGTGCCTCGTCCTTCACCTGCTCCTCGTTATCCTCATTTGCTCTGTGTATATAAGCCCTCAGTTTGCCCTTAGTGTTTGTCGGTTCTCGTTCAAGTTTTATGTGTCTATGAGTGTTCCTGAGTTTTTTATTAAAGTTCCTGCTTCCTGCTTCCTGTTCTCCTTCCGTCTCCGTGCGCTTATCTCCCACACGTATGATTGACAGCTGAGATTGACAGCTTCTCTGAGCGAAGTAGTCACTGAGGCACCAACGGACATTTTCGGGAACTTCGGGAGGAGATTTGAGCTTTAACATTAATTTCTACATTTCCATAACTCTTTATTTCACAAAAAGTTGTTGATTAGGCGGGAGTGTGGGCGGGACCTTGATATCGCGGGTCCACATTGCGCTCACTACTGCGCAGACTCGGGCTCCAAGTTGCTACTGCGCAGACTCGAGACCCAAGATGTCAGCGCCATATTTGGACACTGGCGGCTTCACTTACTACAATGGAAGAGAGTGAAGGCCATCTTTTTTTACAGTCTATGATTGACAGTGACAGTACCAATGGACGAAACAGGACAACATTTTTAAAGTAAAAATTTGTGCTCTGGTACAGAAATTGATACAGAGAACCGTGAAATTGTACTGGTATTGGTACCGACTACTGAAATGTTGGTACCGTGACAACTCTACTGGATACTTTCTTCGGCAGTGAAGTAAAATCACATACAGTATATGCTTATTACATTTATTTTACAGTGCAGTTGCATTACAATAGTAATATATTACTGTCTTGGGGACAATATAATAATAATAATAATAATAATAATAACATAAAGGTCCAGCACCCCATAGTCTCACAAAATCCTGTGGGAAACACTGACAGTAGAGTAAGGCCTTCTGAGCAGATGGTCTTGTGCAAAATAAATGGGTCGATTCCCGAGCTATCTTTTCTGGCTCTGTCTTAAACTAGCTCCTAATCCAATGCCTAAATGGATTTAGCCAGAGCTTCACTCACTCTCCCACTGTCTGCTGTACGTCACAGGATGATCCGTCCACCTATGCTCTAATTAGGGTCTGAGAATTAGAGGAGTGTGTAGTTGGCTCACAATGTCTGCAGCACATCACTAAGAATAATGTACTCTGACTATCAACACAAGTTTAAGCTCCTGGCTTGAGGTTCTTCCCCCATCCTGTACCCCTCTCTCCACTCCTATTACATCATATCCCTCCTCATACTGTCCTGTCAAATAAAGGCAAAATGCTCAAAAACATAATGTCATAAAATAAATATTGCATGAGGTTCAATAGCCATTTCACTATCAATGGCTATATAAATGTTGATGTGCCTTTATGAATTTCATCTTTACAATGTTTATTGTACTCTCTATAAAGAGAGCCATTATTATGCAGAGACTAGGGATGTGCAAGACTAGTCGACTAGTCGATTAAACGATACTGCTGTGCTAGTCGTCTTGTAAATACTAGTTGTTTACATTTTTTTCACATTTAATGTTTTGCTTTATATTTTTATGTTTAAATTACTGTCATGTTAATGGTAAATTTTAACATTAATATATTATTTTGAAAAGTGTATATCTGGAGCGGAAAACAAAATTGTTTAGTTTTGCACGCACTTGTTTTCTCTGTGGCGATCGCGGCGGGTTTAGAGAAACGTCCACTCAAAGATGAGCAAGGTGTGGGAGTATTTTGAAAGTCTACACAAAACTTTTCCATTTTCTTCTGTCATGTCAAACTAGTATTTATCAATTAAGCTTGCTTATAGGCTTGTTATACTACCGGTTATGAGGGACAATCTGGTATGAAATTTTATGTTGGATTTAAAGAGAAACATTATGAATGAAACTTACTTGACACTTGAACAGTTGCTATATCAACATCCTAACTAAGAGAATACACTTAAATAATGTATAGTTGTCAGTACACTTCAAGCTTTCCTTGCAATTTTGCCACCCGTCAGGTGTACAGATAATCACATTCAAACACAGACATGCAGGTGGTTGCCGTGGTAACGAAAAACAATATCTTAATGTTAACTTTTATTTGAGGAAATCTGTTTAAATAGGCTATTAGTTTTTAACTTATTGGTCCTGCACCGCCTATTGATTCAGTTAATTTGAAAAATTATGTCTGTAATGGCTAACGTTGCCTAAGTGAATGCTAAAGTTTAATTTACAATGATCATAATTCAAGGCAAGCAGGTGCAGGTGTTGGGGAAAGCAGGTGTCTGGGAAAACTGCAGAAAAACAGCATTTGCTCAGGCTGAGTTCGGGAGAAAAATAGCCCCAATGGGATTAGAGGATGGGTGGAGAGGGCAAGAAATAATAATTAGCTTGTTCCAAACACCCTGAGCCACTGACTGATTTAGCAATAGGTCTCAGATAATTAACAGATCTTTAATTACTGCTCTTCTAATATACAGCCCTGTTAACACCGTTTGCACTACTAAATTTACTTTATTTGTCATGTACTGTAAATGTGTTACATGGAAGTAGTTTATCTGTAGTAGTTGCTATAGTTACAGGGGATCAATAACAGTAAAGTTCAACAATGATATTTAATGGGCGAATTCCATTCAAAAGCAAACATAACTATGCCCTATTCACTCCGAAGGGCAGAACACTTGAGTGAGCACACTTAAGGGTGCAGTGCATGTTAGTCAGAATGTTGCCTTGATAGCGTAGCAACTTTTTCTTTATTTAAATTTTTGTTCAATTTTGTGAAAATGTATTTAAATTTTAGTTTGGAACAAACCTCACTTTCACAGTGCCCTTTAAGGGTGCAAAAATGCCATCTGAAATTGTTACTGAACCTTGATCCTATGAGGAACAACATTGTCTGAATAACAGCAAGTTATGGGGTAATAAGACTTTGAGACTAGTCTTGGAGAATGGACAAACTTTCTTGTAGACGTGTTGCTCTGTGGCCTCCACTATAAAGGCTGTTGAACTGTGTTCTGAACAGTTTGTCATAAAACACCGCCTGACAGCAGATTCCCAAAATAGTCATGGCAAAACAAGCTAAAACGCAAGGACGATCAGCCCAGCCCAAAGAAGACGTAGACGCTACAATATCTCATTCCCATCAGGGTTAAATAAGTTAACCCAACTTCAGTGAGTAAGGGTCACTTGCAATACCCAACTAAAAATATCCAGGTTGTCCACTGTGATCTTACATTGCCTCCAGTCTACTGCAAAAGTGAAGGATTCAATGTGGAAAGTTCACATGAACAAACACGAAGTTGGTCAAGCTCATCACATTTGATGATGCACTAACAGACCACACAGACATGCTTGTGCCAAGAGAGCTGGTATATTTGTTGAGCTAATATTAAGAGACCATGTGCTTCTGCCAGATATGCAAATCTTGTCTCTTATCTTTCTGCCTATGAGACACTGTGTTTCAGCTCATTTGTGAGTTGTGTGAAACGCTTTTAACTCTGAACATTGAAAGTATTCAAAAGAATTTAAAAAGGAACATCATTTAAAAAAAAAAATGGAGACAACTTTTCAGACATGGAACATGTTTTATATGTTGGGTGTGTCTACGAGCTTCAGTGAGGATTGTGGTGGGTGTGAACATGGAGAAGGGTGTAGTGATGTAGTGGTTAGTACATCTGATAGACCGGATTATCTGTTGTGGGCTCTATTTAAAGCACCTGTGACAGGGAGGCTGACATAGGAAAGCAGAAATATGAGCTGCAGTGTGCACTGAAGCGAACAAATGAGATTTATGCCCGTGGTGTCAGTGGAAGTACTCTAGACTATGGGTTCAACAATGAGTATTCAGATCTCATGGAATCTAATCTTGCATAGCCAGACTTTTCACTATTGGCATAAGGTTGTTGGCACGTAGCATATTATTCTGTCCAAGAACTGCCCACTTAGACACAAAGAGACTGTCTGACCTACATGCAAAGTGACAGACCACAATTAGTTTTATTTTTACATGTCATTTAAATCAGGGTAATCTGACATTGATGACACAAAAATCTTAGTTTCCGAAAGGTTGTACATAGTTGGGCTGTGCGATTAATCGCAATTGACCAAAAAAAAAAAAAAAACACTTAGGATGTGTTCACACTTGTAGTTTGGTTTGCTTGGTTCACATTCTGATCTGCTGTGAGGAGATTTATTGCCTGTCTGAACTGTGATGGACAAACTTGCGATTATGACAAGAAAAAATAGGTATGCTTGAGCATTTTGTTCTTTTTATCTTGTGACATCATCGTCCTGTTTTTGGTTAGTTTACATGTATTTGGTCCGTGTTGCATTCATATTTCATGCGAAACGCATTACACCCTCAAGCCATCCTAGGTGTATATGACTTTCTTCTTTTAGCCAAACACAACCAGAGTTATAATAAAAAAATATCCTGGCTCTTCCTAGCTTTATAATGGGAGTGAATAGTACCATTTTTTAAGCCCAAAAAAGAGCATCCATCCATCATAAAAAAATATCCATAATTATAACTTAATAATATATATCACTGGCTTCCGGTAACAGCCGTACATTGTTCCGGCAGAAGAGTGACCTCTAACTCGACGCATGACATATTGATTAACGCGGTCACAAATTAGTAGTGTAAACCGAGACCAGCTGTATTTGTTTGAACTGTGAGAGGTGTCTACTCTCACCTAAGCTTACGTCATACGTCATCCAACTTGACTCTTTTATGAACATGCGAACAACTGTTACCGTAAGATTACAGTTTATAAAGTTATAATTATGTATATTTTCTTACAAAAACGCATTGCTTTGCTTCAGAAGGCCTTTATTATCTCCCTGGATGGATGCGCTTTTTGGAGCTTCAAAATATAAGGTACCATTCATTCCCATTATAAAGCTTGGAAGATCCAGGATATTTTTTAATACATCTCTGATTGTGTTTGGCTGAAAAAAGAAAGTAATATACACCTAGAATGGCATGAGGGTGAGTTCATTTTTGGATTAACTAACCCTTTAAGTAGAAAGTACAATAATATTAATGTACTAGTAGAATACTTACAAGTGCACTACTCAATACTATTTGGGAGTAAATTGGTCCACTTTTTAGTGTATTAAACTATACTTTTAAGTATACTAACAGTAGTAAACTAGTACTAATTCACAACTGTGTTTTCATTTGTACTGCAACTATACTACAAGTGAACTTATAGATTTACTGATAGTTTACTAAAAATACTTCTAGCACGTTTACTTGTTTACTAAGTTTACTTGTAAGTGAACTTAACATCATTCTTATAGTTTACTATTTATATATTATTTTTGCACTTTAAGTATACTACTACAGTATGTTTGTCACCATTATGTTCTGTTAGTTTCATTATCATTGACTTTTAGTTTGTTTTCATGTTCATGTGTTCCTTAATTCAGTTTTCCCGCTCCTCGTTATTAGTTCATATGTGTCAGCTGTGTGTGTTCGATTAAGCATCCTCATTTGTATTTGCTATTTAAGTTGGTCCCTCACACTCATTCTCTGTCTGATCACCATTATGGTGCTGTGTGTTTACCTGTCTGCCTGGTTGGAATTTCCTGAGATTAAACTATGTTTTGAACCTTCTTCGTCTGTCTGTCTGTCTGTCTGTCTGTCTGTCTGCCTGCCTGCCTGCCTGCCTGCCTGCCTGCCTGCCTGCCTGCCTGCCTGCCTGCCTGCAAGCAAGCAAGCAAGCACACTGTGACAGATCGGACTGCCCAATATGGACGAATGGGCTAAGTTTATCTTCCTGGCTCAGGAGAGCCATAGTTTATTTTCTTTTGTTAAAGATTTTAGTAGTTTTGCTGTCACCTGCACCCTGGATGATGAGACCCTGAAGTCATTGTTCTGGATTGGTGTGAACTTTCACCATCCCGCTGACCTCCCAGACACCACCGGATTAAACTGGAGAAGCCATCATCCGGTGTATGGAGAGTGTCTATCCCCGGTCCAGTACACAGCCAGACCCAGAGCCTATTTTAACATTTATTTTGGTGTATGTGTCTATTCAAGCACAAATAGAGGTGAAAGAGAATGGAATTCGGTGTTTGTGTGCTGTGAGTGCGGCTCTACTGCGCACAGAGTTCTCTTCTTAAACTCTAATAGCTTTAAATGACTTGCATGTTTAAACTGACAGGACCTAAAACACGTGCATATGATAAACTTTCATATGGTTAAACTTTGCAATTAATTTGAGAATCACGTGCATTTCGAACTGTTATGTCTGTTCTGTAGGGATCAACTGCGATCCCTATACTTAACATCGCACATGCTGTAATCATGCTGCGCATGTCGCAAACTCGATGCTAAAACGATTTATCGTGCATCCCTAAACTGTACTCTTTTTCACAGGTTGTTGTCTTTCTTTACCTGGATGTCATTAGAGAAATATGCTTAGTGAAGCTTAACCTTTATCTCAAATACTTTTTCGTATTTGATAAATATATTGCCATTTAATTCATTTGACCTTCATGGCTGAATACACAAAACTCCCAAAACTGATTGATTGAATAGACCTTTCTTTAAATAAATGTGCCTTAAAGTCAGTAAGACTAAAAACCCCACTTTTGACTTCAGATGACCTTGAGTAGAACAGAGACAACTTTTTTTTTTCTACCCTGTTTTTCAAATTATGTGCATTTTGTTGTGCTGTATGTCAGACTGTAGTCTGATGTATTGTACATATTAGAGGAAAATAATTAATTGTACAATGAGATCCAGCAGGAGTAAGAATTCCTCATAGAGCAAGAAAACAATTAGCTGCTAATTAAAAGTGAAACACCCACATGCAAAAGGAAAAAGTAAGCATGGGGAAAAAATCCTGAGACCTGATCTGGGAATAATTTTTTTTTTTCAATTAAAGACAAGGTAGCCCTAATTCACACAGTGAATATGACATGATTACAAATTAGCAGCCAACTAGATAAAGCGCAGTATAGTTTGAAATCAAGTTTGTCGATGTTCGTGTCCTCTTCCCATTTTGCACGGACCGACTATTGCCAAGCGTGCCGCACACATCCTGAAAAGTGAAGCCAAAACTTCTTGAGTGCCCCAGGTGGTTGGCTCCAGTATAGCTCATAAACCCCACCCTCTCCATGTAATGATACGCAAGACAAACTAAACAATCAAACTAAACAATCAAATTACACTACAAATAAATTTTTTCCAAAGATGTTTTCTGTCATTTTAGGTAGTTTTTAATCACGCTGATGTTAGTTTAAGTGTTCGTTTTTTTTTAAATAAGTTTGGTTTTAGTTAGTTAGTTATTTGATGCTATAAAAATGGGGATGTGACATCATGATTGACAGCTGAGATTGACAGCTTCTCTGAGGAAAGTAGTCACTGAGGCACCAACAGACTTTATTTTTTCCGATTTTCGGGAGGAGATTGGAGCTTCAACTTTAATTTCTACATTTCCATAACTGTTTATTTCACACCGACATAAAGAGTTGTTCTGCAGTAAACTGATTATGCTGGAGTGTGATAGGGCACCTCTACTTCTTGCTCACTACTGCGCAGACTCAGGTCCCAAATCAGCGCAAGATGTCAGTGCCATATTGGGACATTAGGTGCGTTTACATGGAGCACTGAAATCAGTTTAAAAGTCCAATCTGAATGAAAATGCTCCATATAAACACCCCAAACCGCATGAAATTGTAATCAGTTTGAGAGGGGTGGGATAAACCTTTTCATGAACCGATCAATGAAAAATTCCACCATGTAAACGACGTTCTTCTGTGACGCGATATACAGCGCACGCCTCCACACCTGAAGAGCGCGCACCGCGCTCACACCAGGCTATAATGTTGACAAGAGAGGAAAGTTAATTTTTGGTGTTAAACTTTTTATTTCGTAACAAGTTATGAATATAATGTTGGAATAATGACACAGACATGGCTACACCATCCATTTTGACACCGTTTGTCCCAGGCACTTTTTACTTCAACTGCACCTGACAGAAGAATTCATTTTTCTGAGATGATTTTAACATTTTACAACAAATAAATAGCTTTTATAAAACTGTATAAGTCTACAAGTCCTGGTGGCCGTTGAGAGTTGCCATGGCAACCGGGAACACATTCAAGCTGCTGGAGAGGACAGCGTCGACATTTCTGATGCGGCAGGCAAACTGTGCGCATGTCACAAAATGATTCCGATTGAAAGAGTAAGCACATGTAAACACCAAATCGGTTTAGATAACTTCTCATGTAAACAGTCCACTGAATCTTTCAATCGGAATGATTTTAATCGTAATGACAAAAAATTGTGCATGTAAACGTGGCTATTGACGCCTTTTTCTACAATGAAAGAGAGTGAAGGTGCTTTTTTTACAGTCTATGGTGTGTTCTATGGTCTATGGTCTATTTCAATGTCTGAACAGCTAATTTGTCAAAAGGCAACAAGTTTATAGATATGATCAAATCAATGCTCCACTAAAGCTTAGAGAAGACAACTGTCCTGTTTGATTTGTGAGATAATAATTCTAGCATGGTAAAAGTCCTACCATCTCTAAAAATCACAAAGCTCTCAAAGAGCCATTTTTAAACAAGAAAAACAAAAGACATTTCTCAAAGAAATGGTATCATAGTAACCACAAACTCACATATTCATGCCAAAGACCTAAATTGGAATAAAAGGTGTGCTTTAAAAGACTGAACCCTTGTATCCTCAATGGACAAAAAACTGGGACCTTTCCAATCTTATTGGATACTCACGAACATATACTGATATATAAGAGTAACACTACAGTAATGAGAAGATAGCGTTGGGAATGCTCAACAACTGTTAAGGCTTTAAATAACCACAATCATCCACTGCTTTAGCTATGTAATGGGGTCTGATTACATAAAAAAGGGGGGCTGTGTGGGTAAGATCCACAAAGCAGACTGTTGTTGTGTTGTCAGAGAGAGGACACTGGCTAACTTTTAAATGGCTACTGAGATATTTTACCATCACCAGAATGTTCTGTGAGAAAGCAATTCCACTGGAGGGGAATTAGTCACACCTATATTTACTTCTCACGATGCTTTACTTTAACAATACCAAATATACAGCACAATTTCTGTTTAAGGTGCTTAATTTTGATGTAGAAAAACTAAGCAAACATGTTGTTCAGTAAAATGGAATAATGAGCTTTTGAGTCAACAGCAGAGGTGACAAAGGGTGAGAGAGGTGGAACACAAAAGCATCACTGGCAGATGAACGGGCAGTTATTTGTTTTCATTTCCTGGTTACTCTCCTCTCATGTAGCTGTTAGAATAGTTTTTTTTTAACAACAAGCCAAATGCCATGTCAACTTTTTTGTTTAGGGTAAATAAAAAGAGTTTAACAAGACATTTGGTGTGTGGCTTAAATATATAAGATGGTCAAGACAGTTTAAAAGAGAAATTGCTAAAATAGGCACACTAGAATGAACCATCTAGACAGATAGATATACATTTTATAGATAGATAGAAATTTTATAGACAGATTGATTAATTGATTGATAGATAGAAATAGTATAGATAGATAGATAGAAATATTATAGATGGATTGATTGATTGATAGAAATATTAAAGATATATAGATAGATAGATAGAAATATTATAGATGGATTGATTGATTGATTGATTGATAGAAATATTATAGATAGATAGATAGATAGATAGATAGATAGATAGATAGAAATATTATAGATAGATAGATAGATTCTAAATAGATATATAGATAGATAGAAATATTATAAATAGATAGATAGACAGCATAGCATTTAGTAGTATAATACACTCACCCTACAGGAGGTCTTATCGTAGCGTCTCCCAAATTCATCTGTCATAAACTAAAATCGTTTTACCAACGCAGTTCACTCGTACGTCCAGGCGGGGACATTGGTATATAACTCAAATACATTCATAAGAGTGTCACCTTTAAAGAAAGAACATGAAAATACACATCAGCAGAACCAGGATAAAACTATTTTACAAAAGGTGTCACGGTCACAGAATGACTTATTCATTTACCGCAGTCTTGAATGCGGACAAGTGTTTGAAGTACACACTTATGTTCTTAAAAGAGGACAAACAAATGAAGGCATTCAAATGTTTCACTTGCCACGACCGAGACTACGAACATATACAGTAAAAGTTTATCGCAGCTGTTGCCATAAAAAGTTGTGCGCCAAAGCAAAACGAATATCGCCAACGAAATATATCTATAATATATAAAACAGTGAAATACTTACGTGGATTCGGCTTCTTAGGCAGACAACAACGGCACAGGAGAATTCTATTCTAATCCGTCCACCAGGCAGCGCCGTTCCCGCGGCTTCTCGAGCCCGCGCTCAACGGCAGCCTGGAATTCTGAGCGCGAGAGCGCGCCCGAGAGAACAGTATTGATACAGTGAGAAAGCAGTGCGTCAGAGAGAACAGAGCAGTGATACAGTGAGACTGTCAATAAACGAGTCTCACCACCTAAAACGTTTCTCTAAAGGACAGTTCGCAATAGCGTGACTGTCAAGATGT